>APFE030190226.1:0-31036 GCA_000404065.3 Pinus taeda
TTATTTAAAAGATAAATTATAAACAAAATTATTGTTTGATATAGATATATCAATAAATAGAATTAGAATATTTACACAAACTACTTTCCTACAAACAAAAGATTATATTTAAATAATTGTTCTAAATTATAAAACATATATAACTAAGGGTTTAAGATTTAGGTACTCTGGAATAAATAGAGTTTTCTTAGTGATTAAACATCTCCAAAAGAGTTGCTCAAATACACCTTGGAGCCAAAAAAAATTGATGGGTCAAAAAATCCATAATAAGTCTAAAAATTGAATTCTAGATTAATAAATCACTTAAACCACATATATATATATATATATATCCAAAAAAATTGATTGTTTAAAAATCCAATAATAAGTTAAAAGAAGTTGAATTCTCCATTAATAAATCACTATATATATATATAAGAAATTGTGGCTAATATCAAATGACTTGATTTCCATACTCTTCCAATACTTATAAAAGGAAAGTGGTGTTAAGAGAATCATACCTATAAAGGTAACACAAACTTTTCGGACAAAAGCTTTGAACTAGAGTTGGAGCATCTACATGTTATAAAGTAACATAGAAGTTTACAATAGTATCCTATTATATAATTAAGCCATAAAAAATATATTCGAATGAAGTATATGAAGTTGTGAATTTACCTTAGGGTTTCTAACTAATCTTAGCTTGAATGACTTGTTAGAAAATTTATTGTTAGAAAAAAATTATGGTGAGATATGTATAGAGCCATAAACCATGAAACCATAATATAATATAAAGGATTAATAGATTAACACCAGTTAACAAGTTAACAAGAATTTTAAATTAATGTTAGGAATCAAGAATATTAATGGTAAATCTTACATTGAACATATGTTTCAAAGAAATCGAAGTTTTGGAAGCCCTTTAAAAGCATACATACAAATAGGAGTGCGAAAGATATTAATGGTTATAATTTCAAAGAGAAAGGAAAGAAGGGATTCATAAGATAAAATTCTTATTTCTTTAAATTATGATAACCAATGTTTAAAGCTCAATCATTTAGTTGCAGACATGATTAGTATAGAAAAGAAGAAAGGGTTCAAACAAATGAAACTCTTTTTAGTCTGCATACAAGGGAACCACAATTTTATATTAATAACAATAGTCAAAAGAAAGGGCTTTTAAAACCCTCCAATGCATAAATAGGAACATGATTAGAAAGGAATAATGGAAATGTGAAGGAGAAATTTGAAAACTTAAACCTTAACAATCTGAAATAAAAGTAAAAGAAAGTAGCAAGAAGGGGAAAATAGTTCTAATACCTAGCCAGATAAAGTTTGTGTCCACAACAGGCTTGGTGATAAAGTAACATGGTATTTGTCATTTCAAACCCTAAAATAAATTCAAATAAAAAAATATTTTCATTAAAGAACCAAAAAGGTATTTAAACTCGAAACCCATACCCTTTCTTTAATATGTTAAAAGTCAAATGCATTATCTCAAACACTATATACTAAAACAGAAATTGACAAAGGAGAAAATTTCCTCCGAAGCATTATGGGGTCAAAACCATGGGAGTGGTTGCATTCCAAGTTCTCTTCTGAACATGTAAATCCTAGTTAGGTTTCCACCCTTGCTTTGAAATTTTAGCAGACTTGAAAAGATAATTATGTTTGGGGTGAAAGTTGATGTTTCAAATATTTGCTCTCGAAAATAAAGTGGAAAATCTAAAACCCCAAAAAGAAACTTTATTTAATAGGATTTTGTCAAGAAGTTGTCCAAAGGGCTTGCAAATCTCAAAACAATTAGTGGTTAGGAAATTGTTTAAAATTTTCTGATAAAAATAAATTTTCAGATAAATTTCTCTACACACCCAACATTAAAATCTCAAGTCTTTAAGTTTGAGTATGATAAAACCCTTGAAAACTCAAGAAAATGGTATACCTAGGAAGGAAAATTATGAACATATTTGCCACAAACAACTCAAGGCATGGCTACAAGATGAAATAGAAGCCATGCTTAGATTTGACATTACCATTTATTTTTACCAATGAAGCAAACTATGTAACCCTAGTTCAAGACCGCAAAAATATTAGACCACAAGGACTAACGTGTCTAGAAGGTTAGTTAATTTGACTAGAGTATTCATAGGATCACAATCATCATTCAATCACTCTATTCCATCTTAATCATCCATTTGTGACTATGCTAGAACAATGATTTGAATGTTTGACATGTGGATAGAGGACTCACATCACGTGCACTTTAATGGGACTCATGGAGGTTCTAATAATGACTTATTATTAGGTAAATATCATAAATATGATTAAGGGTTAAATTGGCTAAACAGTTCAAGTAACCTTATATGAAGAGTAGTCATATGACATAAGGCACAAGCATAACATGGTGGGTAGTTGAGGATCATTTAGGTGTTATGAATCAACGGTTTAGAGTTCAAGTCACATCCCTATTATAAATGTGCACACACACATAAAGTAATAACTTTTTTGAGGTTAGGAAAAATAGTTGTAAATCAAAAGCACCTATAGGAAAATACATATTGAGTTGTTTCTATATAATGCCAAGGAGTTCATACCTTTATTGGATTAAGTAAAGATAAAATTTTTTTATGTAGTATTGGAGGTACATTACATGTAATATCAAAGTTGTAAGTTTCACCACTTAGGCTTATGAGATAGATCATAGCTAGAATTTAATAGAATAACTGTTTGTATATCACAAGGATAAAAGTAAAGAAAATTCATGAAAAAACATGTTCAAGAACTCCTGATGGAAAGGAACTTCAGGTAAAATGTGGTGGTTAAAAATCATCACATATAGTAGAATTGTTAAATATTGTAAGAGGTATGAAAGAGGAATTGGCAAGTATTAAAGAAAAAAGTGAAAAGGTCTTGAAACCTAGTTCCAATTAGGAGAAACTCATAAAAGGTCAAACTGAAAAGAAAAATTAGAAAACAATAGGACAAAACTTAGATAATGGAGAAAAATAAGAATTCCAAAAAAGGAAGGATCAACATAGTATAAATGAGAGTGAGCCACTGAAACTGAAAATGAAAAGGAGCTAGAAGAAGAAGCAAGTGAACATAATTAAGCTAAAATGACAGTCCCAAATGATGGAATCAAGGAAGGCTATCAAGTATTGGTCTCTATATTTCTCACAGGGAAGTATCTACATTTCTTACATGGTGAGGGCATGGAGAATCCCAAATTAAGAAATTGAGGAAGGTCGTCAAGTACTAGTCTTTGTATTTCTCAAAAGGAATTCTTTTTATTTATCACATAGGGTGAGGGCAGGGAGAAACACAAATGACGAAATTGACGAAGGTTATTAGTTACTTTATAAGGTAGGCCCTGTAAACGTAACATTATTTTCATGGGGGAGCCAAAGATGTAACACCCTCCTCCCACATCTACCAATGTAACCATCTAACTAGGGTAATAATGTCACGCGAAATTGCTATGATATGATTCTACCTCCTATGTTACCTTAAGGAAGTGGAACTGACAGAAATACACCACACGAACCTTCCACATCAACAACAAGACTCTCGCGAACAATCCCAACTTCTCAAGTAACTAGCCCCTGGGTCTAACTAACATTTTAGACCATCAAACCCCAAGATGCTACCTTGATATGGACAAGCATATAATCAGATGAAGAATTAGAAATAGAATTGCAAGGAAAGTTTAAGAAGATCACATGTCTCGTATTTGATGGTGAATTAGAGGAGGCAAATTAAAACAAGTCAATTGTAACATCAACACATTTTTGTAGCATATGAATATCCCAGTAATGTGAAAGCCAAATTACCCACTTACTAATTGCAAGGTAAGGCATCCTTGTACTAGGATAAAATAAAAACTCTACATAATATAGAATCTATGACTATAAGTTGGGAATGTTTTCAAAAATATTTGAAAGAAAAATATGTGAAAAAAATGTATTATGATGATCGAGCTAAAGAGTTTCATGAGTTGAAGCTTTGTCAGATGGCTATGGATGAATTAGTCACTAAATTCACCCATATCCTATGATATGTATTGTACATTCATAAAGATAAATATAAAATTCAATGATTCATTAACTATTTACCACTTTCCTTCAAAGAAAATATTAAGTACGACATGAATCCCAAGACTATGGATGAAACAATCCAAAAGGAAAAAACATGTTACCAAAAATCAAAGAGAATAAATGATAATTGAAAACCTTGGTAAAATAATAGAAAAGATAGGTTTATGCAAGGGAATAATGGGTTCAAACCTTCCTCCTTTAATAATTATATTAAGAATCATCAAAACATAAATTTTAATAGGAACAATAATCAACAAAAGACTCAGTTGCAAATAGGGTCTATAATCAGAATTAATGCAGCCATGAACGATCGAAAAGTTGAACATAAATCCACTATGATCAAATTAGAAGGTAACATTCTAAATCAAGCTACGTCAATTCTGATAGATCAAGGAGCTACATTAAGTTATGTTAGTCCAAAAATAGTGGACAAATGTATGCTAAAAAATGGAAAAACATAAAAAATCATGGATGATATAGCTAGCAAATGGTACAAAGAGGAACATTACCAATTTGATTAGGGATTTTCGCATTAATTTAAATGGGTCAAAATTAGAAATGAATTTTGATATCCTACATCTAAGATCTTATGATGTGTAAATAAGTATACATTTGTTGGAAAATTATAGAGCTTTCATGAACTTCCTAGAATAGATTATTACTTGTACTGATGAAGAAGAAGTGGTACAGGTCATTCAAGAACAATCCAAGCAATTTAGATATCAACCTTGTAGTTAAAAAAATGTGCAAGGAAGGGTTATAAATTATTTGCAATATAGGTGGAAAATTTAACATAGGAAAACATAGAAAATACTTTGGATGACTTCACATTAGTAAGGGAATTTAAGGATGTTTTTTTTGGAATAAATAATTGTGTTTCCACCAAAAAGGGACATTGATTTTACCATTGAATAAATACTTGGGGAAACACTAATTTCAAAGGCACCTTATAAAATGAGTGTACCAAAGATGAATGAGTTAAAAATGAAACTTCTAGAATTTTTGGGAAAAGGATATATCAAACCAAGTGTCTCACCTTGAAGAGTTTCAATACGTTTTGTAAGGAAAACGGATGGCACTCTTATATTATGTATTGATTATATAAAACTAAAGAAGTTGATCATTAAAATAAAATACCCAATGCCTAGAATTGATGATCTAAGACTCTTCTTTAAGATAGACTTCTCTAATATAGAATTGAGATATGGTTTCCACCAAATAATAATTAAATGTGAGGATATACATAAGAATTCCTTTAGAACTAGATATGGCCATTATTAGTTTGTTTTTCTTCCTTTAAAACTCACTAATGCCCCAACCATGTTTATGTGTCAAATGAATAGTGTTTTTAGATAATACCAAGATAAATTTGTATTGATTTTTGTTGATGACATCTTGGTTTATTCCAGGACATTAAAAGATCAGTAAAAAAGCTTAAGAGTAATGTTGCAAACACTTAGAGAGCATCATATATATGCCAAATTTAGTAAGTGGGATTTTATTAGCATCAGATTCAGTATTTCGGGAATGTAATATCCAAAGAAGGAATTGTTATAGATCGCAAAATGGTCAACACAATTCTGAACTAACCTATTCCCAAAGATGTAGTTGACATCATATCCTTCATTGGAATTACACGTTATTACCATAGGTTCATTGAAGGTTTCTCCAAGATGGACTATACTATAACATATTTACGAAATAAAGGAGTTAAATTTATCTCGACTCAAAACTGTTACGAAAGTTTTAATCAATTGAAATATTTACTAGTTGTAGCTCCTATAGATAAGATTGTTGATCCCAATACAGACTATATAGTGTGCAAATATGATTTTCTGGAAGGATTAGGTGGATTGTTAATGCAAGATAACCATGTTACAATCTATAAATCTTGGAAGCTAAAGGGACATGATTTTTTTTATGTTGTGTATGACATAGAGATAGATATAGTAGTTCCTTTTTTAAAAATATGGTGGAACTATATTTTGGGAAAGAAATTCACATTACTTACGGATCATATCAGCCTCAAATATTATTTTAGTCATCTAGATTTAAATTCAAGGAAAGCAAGGTGGATTCTTTTCCTTAGTGAATTTAAATTTGACATCGAACACATTAAAGGAATATAAATAAATTTAATATGCATTGAGTAGAAGCTTAAATAAAATATCTGATATGTTTCTTAGCAATGTAAACATACTAAATGAACATATTGAGGCTATAGCCATAAGAGATCAAGAACACTAAAAAATACAAGAAAGATTGAAAAAAGAAATTGACTCAACAGAAGGATCATATTATGCTTTAAATAGGGATGATTTTTTGAATTTAAAAAAGATAATTTACATCCAAAATGTGCACAAAATTAAACAATTGATCCTAGATAAACATCACAAGAAACATGTTCATCTCATCTAGGCTACTAAAAACTTGTTACAACACTTGGGAAATTATTTTATTTCCTAGGAATGAAAGGAAAAGTAGTTGAATATTTAGCAAAATGTATGCAGTGCCAAAAATTTAAGGTGGAACACTATCATCCTACTAGGTTTTTATACCCCTTATCTATTCCTGAGTGGAAATGGTAAATTATCTCCCTAGATTTTATTATAGTCCTACCTAGAACTAGAAGACAATACAATTATATCATGGTGTTGGATGATAAACTAAGTAAGGAAACCCATTTTATCCTAGTGTTGTAAACATTGAAATATTTTCAAATAGTTGATATTTTCATGAAATAGATATTCATACTTCATGGGGTACCAAAAATTGTCATATTTGACAAAGATGGAAAATTCACTCAAATTTTTGGAACACACATTTTATAGGACTAGTTACCCAATTGAATTTTAGTACTTCCTATCATCCTTAAATTAATGGATACATTGAAAGAACCAACCGTATCCTTAAATACATGCTTCGAATTTATGCAATGGATCAATATATTAAGTGGAATGACTATTTATATTTGGTTGAATTTGCATATAACAATAGTTATCTGACATCGGTTAAGATGAGTCTTTTTGAAGTTGTTTATGGATGAAAATGTTGTACTCCATTGAGTTGAATTCAACCAAAGGATAAACTGGTTTCAGAACCTGATCTCTTAAAGAATATGGAGAAAGTGGTTAGAAAGGTAAGGCAAAAATTAAAAATAACTCAAGATAAAAAGAAAAGTTATGTAGATTAGAAAATGATTCAGGAAGAATACAATGTGGGGGAACATGTTTATATCAACATCAGACCAAAGAGGATATCATTAAGGCTAGGAACTTGTGCTATGTTAACACCTAGGTTTTGTGGGCCATTTAAAATACTAGATAGAGTAGGACTAGTAGCCTACCAACTAACACTACCTCCCCACATAAAAGTGCATAATGTACTTCATGTATCATTTCCAAAGAAATATATTAATGATCAAAATCATATTATTGGTTGGAATTTCATAATGGTCGAACTAGAAGGTGAGTTCCAGGTTGAGTCTCCACGAAATTTAGATAGGACAAAAAATTTAAAATGGAACCAAACCATCAGCCAAGTTAGAATGCAATGGAATAACTTCAGCCTTGAAGAGGCCACATGGGATATGGAAGAGAAAATTCAAGAAGAATTTCCTTCACTCTTTCAGGAGTGATGACTAAAAGGAAAACATCGATCTTAATGTTTAAATAAAGGGGAGAGTAGATGTAGCCCTGATGCAATTAATTTTTAGAACTCTATTATGTTACGTTTATTTGTAATTACCTAAGTTTAAAAAACTATCTAAGAGAGGAATACTAACATTGATTGAAACATGTAAATAGTTATGTGAAATAATAAATAAAATATTATTTTTAACTGGAAATACTGTGGGAATCATGATCTGAGTAGTTAGGCTACTTTGTTGTCAAGTAATTGTTAAGTGTTTAGAGTCCCGAGTAGTGGACAAGTTAAGGTCACAATTGTCATAGACACAACTTTCATGATTCGTTAAGATTCCAGGAGGAATAACCACCACTAGAGAGACAACATAACTAGAGATAAGTTTTACACTGAGTTGTGGCGGGGTGGGGGGGATGAAGATAATTCTAGCATATCTAGAGAGAAACATAGGGCTAGAGGAAAAGACTAGAGACTTCTGTGAAAATCATGGGTATAGATGAAACCAGGTAGACATTTAAAGGATGACTCTGTTAGAGTCTCCACAAGGAAGGAAGAAATTACAATTGAATGTTGACAAATTATTGATGAAAATGGAGTGAATTTAGGATTGGGGGGAGACGCTCTATTTGCAACTCACTGGTTGGGGGGAATGTTCTTGTTCCCACTCTATTTTTAAGCGTTAGGTACGTAAAAATATAAATTGTGTGCATTGTCTATCATAAATGATTTTAGAATGTATAAGTTAGTGGATATTAGCATGTGGTTGTTTGCTTCAAGAAGGAATAATCAACACTCCACGAAGGGGAATTTTAAGAGTTTTCTTAAGACAAAAGAAATCTTTTGTCTTAAACATTTAATTTTGTCAAAAACATTTTGGATGTGAATACATATTTTTGTCCTTAACATTTAATTTTTTATTATAATTAGTTTCGTCTTAAGAGGTCATATTTATGATATGAGGTCATATTTAATGAAAATTCGCATTGTCGTTGTTCACATAATCATGACGAGAGGAGCATAGATTGATACAAATCCTTGGTATCCTTGTTTAATAAGCAAGCAAGGGCCCCTGATTGTGGACAAAAATGATAAGGTTGAGCAAAAGAGAGACACCAAGGAAGGAGGAAGATGTGAAGGAAGTAGAGGAGGAGGAAATTATTGTTCTCATAGAGCATTTGATTTCAAGCCCAATTCTTGCGGAGCTCTTTGAATAATATGATGAATATTTTGTTAACCGAGTTGCTTAGGGTTTCTTCGCAACAATAGCATTAAGTGGAACTTGCAAAGACATGAGATTCTTGCTAAGTACTTGTATCTATATTTCTCATATGGTAGTATTTGTATTTCTCACAGGGGGAGGGTGGGGAGAAATCCCAAATGATGGAATCAAGGAAGGCTATCAAGTATTGGTCTCTATATTTCTCACAGGGAAGTATCTACATTTCTTACATGGTGAGGGCATGGAGAATCCCAAATTAAGAAATTGAGGAAGGTCGTCAAGTACTAGTCTTTGTATTTCTCAAAAGGAATTCTTTTTATTTATCACATAGGGTGAGGGCAGGGAGAAACACAAATGACGAAATTGACGAAGGTTATTAGTTACTTTATAAGGTAGGCCCTGTAAACGTAACATTATTTTCATGGGGGAGCCAAAGATGTAACACCCTCCTCCCACATCTACCAATGTAACCATCTAACTAGGGTAATAATGTCACGCGAAATTGCTATGATATGATTCTACCTCCTATGTTACCTTAAGGAAGTGGAACTGACAGAAATACACCACACGAACCTTCCACATCAACAACAAGACTCTCGCGAACAATCCCAACTTCTCAAGTAACTAGCCCCTGGGTCTAACTAACATTTTAGACCATCAAACCCCAAGATGCTACCTTGATATGGACAAGCATGTGTCCAAGAGGCTTCAGATGCTCCCATAACATGGGTATGCATGCATCTAGGGACTTTTTTACCCAGTGTTGTGCTTACGTCTCTAAGATTTGAGCCACTTATTTTATGCCGTGAGCCTAGGTCACTACCCAAAACTCAATGACACTTTCAGAAATGAAATACAACAACAAAATAAAGAAACAAAAGAAATTAATTGAACAAAGAAATGACTAGAACCCTACTAGCCATGATAGGCATTTCGTCAAACATGTCACAATTATGTAATATACATGTTTGAACAACATATCAGAGCATAGGGGTCTCATACTCATACGAGAATCCCTAAGAAGCATTGATGCCTCAACACATTAGTTGTAGTTTCATCCATTAGGCTATACATACATTGCTCATCCATTTGCAAGTAAAAACATGATGAGGCCATACATAGCCACTATCATAATAGATGTTCATAACCAGCATACTAGAAACATAAATACCAAGGAAATCATAACCATATCATCCACATATAAACCAGTATAATATTCATGAAATAACAAGGAGAAATAACCTCATATTAATGATCCAAATGCCAACTAGTTGTGGGACTTCAATGAACCACCCGACCATAGACATGGCTAAGATAATTCTCTCTTGAGCCAGTCAACTGTAGGCCATATTCTAAGAATCAATGTGGGATATCATAAAACACATCAATCAAAACCATCTACGGTTTCTAGAGGCAAAACCAACTCAACCCATCAAACAATTACTACACCTCATGGTCATACATCACAAAACCATCATCAAATTGGTCTTTATTGAAGCCTTCTAGGGCTCCAGAGCGTTTGTTCCAACCAAGGCTTCCAGCACAAGTAACTCAACCCACAAATTATGTTGGGCTTCCAAATTGTGTGTCCAACTAGGGCTTCTAGGAATAGTAACTGAATCCACCAAGGGATTCCAAATCATTTGTCCAACCAAGGCCTCCAGGAACTAGTAACTCAACCGAATCTAAAGGAAACATGAGAACCAAACCACAAAAACAAAGAAATTAACCCACAACACCATGGTTATCTAGGAAATGGCAAGCTAGGCAAATCCACTGTCAATCCAGATAATCCTCCATGCCAATGACAGATCATGACCAAATAACCATATGAATATGCCATGAATTCCAAAACTGGTTAGGAAAACATACATGAAACTCGGTATATTAAAAAAAAACCCATTGTAGTTGTTGATCCTGATGTTCTCTTGTGCTTTCCTTCTCTTCCTTCACCTTCTTTCACCAAAAATCCAAGCATGCCACACTCTGCAAGTGTGCTCCATGAAAACTCTAAGTGTCTAGGAGTATGAGAGAGAGAGAGAGAATAGAGAGAGAGCTCCAAAACTGAACTGACAAAAGTCCGTGTATTGATCCTATGAAGCCCTTTTATTAATGAGGCCTCTATTTTATTCATTTTCCATTATTTTCTTTCAATTTCCTCCTCACATGCAACCTATGACCTTCACTTCCATTTTCTCCTAATTTCAATTTTTTTCATAAATAAATGTTCAAAAATGCCATTTTTTCTTTACAAAGCCTTTTCCATTACCTTTGAAAATTTTCTTAACCATTAATCAATCACTAATGATCCCCATCACTATGCTTTTTCCCAACATTCAACTTGGAATAAGTATCCCATCAACTATGGTTATTATTTTTCCTTTATTAAATTTTATTACAAGGAATTTTCAGCAAGGATATTACAGAACCCTCCCCCTTATGGGAATACCATCGTGAGTGTTCAACAACACCTATAACCAACAAGGATATTCTAAGAAAAAAACACTGCCCATGGACCTTTATAACTTAGCTCATTGTAGTATTTACAATGATCATCCTACTGAGAAGAAAACCAACACACAACATAACAAGGATAACATTGTAATAAAATGACACCCATACCACTTATTGGAGATTTATAGTATAGATCATGGCAGTATTTAAATACATATACATATGTACATATACCAAACATCACCAAAACATGTACCAAACACATATATCAAAACATCCACTCAACAAGCGAATAAGGAAGGATGCATATCCTGCATTTGATCTGCCATCTCCTATGTAGCTCCATCAGGCCCAAAGCGCTTCCATTGCAATTTAACTTGATCGTTTTCTTGGTTCCAAAGCATAATCATATTTCTCAGCAAAATTCACTATGGTTCCAGTTGGAATTCTCCTTTCGGCTCCACCTGCAATACAAACTAGTCAATCAGATGATCAACATATTTAACATACTTATTAAGCAATGGTACATGGAAAACATCATGGAATTTCATTGTTGGAGGTAGTGCAAGTTGATAGGCTACTGGCCCAATTCTCTCAATAATCCTGAAAGGTCTACAAAACTAGGGAAACAACTTGGCACATGATTCAATTCGTAGGAAATGTTCTTCGGTTTGATGTGAAAGTACACATGTTCCCCAACTAGGAACTCCTTGAAGAACCGATTCCGATCTGCATAACTCTTCTACCTATCCTGTGTTTCTTTCAAATTCTTCTTGATTACCTGCATTTTCTAGTCCATGTCTGCCAGCATGTCCGATCCAATCAACCCCCTATTAACTAGATCACTCCAAATTATGGGAGTATTTCAACTCCACAATGCATCAAACAGACTTATCCTTAGTGACTCCTAGTACCCATTGTTGTAAGCAACTGTACCAGTGGGAGGTACTATTCCCACTTCCATTTTTGATGCATCACATACATCCTCAACACATCCTCCATTATCCTATTGATCCTCTCCGGTTGTCCATCTATCTATGGATGATAAGTTGTAGAGAAGGCCAACTCTATGCCCAAGCCTGCAAATAAATCCTTCCAAATCATGGAAGTGAACTTTTCATCCCTATCTGACACAATATTATTCAGAACTCCATGCAATCTAAGCACATCCCCTATGAAGACCTATGCTACATCACTCACTGAGAATGTAGACTTCACTGGAATGAAGTGAACTACCTTTGTCAACATGTCCACCACTACCATGATGGAATCATTTTGTCTCACTATCCTCCGAAAACCTATAATAAAGTACATGGAAATGACCTCCCATTTCCACTATGGAATCATAATCGACTGTAGTATTCCACCAGTATTCTTACACTCTACCTTCACCTGCTGACAATCCAAGCACCTAGGCACAAACTCTTCTACATCTCTCTTCAAATTCAGCCAATAATATAATTTCTTTAGTACTATCAACATCTTTTGATAACCTAGGTAACCTGAATATTGTTTGGCATGAATCTCCCTCAAGATAACCTTCTTGATCTCATTACTATTTGGCACATATATCCCATCCCTAAATCTAACCAATCCATCTGACGTGAGATGATAGTACACATCCTATGCACCTATACCACTACCACTACCTATACCTATACCCATACTTGTACCACTACCTATACATCTACTTGTAATCAGTTGCAACCTGTGCACAATCTTCATATATTTGTCATCTTGCCGCCCTACCTAAAAGATCCTATCTTGTAAATCTGTCTTGTAGGAGCTCATAGCTATTGTATGATTTACCTATATTGCCTACTAAGAGCATCTACCACCCTGTTCTCTTTACCTTTGATACACCTGATCTCAAAGTCAAACTCAGTGATCATAGCCAACCACTAAGCTTATGTTCCATTCATATTTGATTTGTAAAATAGATACCACAAACCACTATGATCACTCATCAATACAAACCTCTTTCCAAGAAGATAGTGCCTCCACATATTCAATGCATGTATGACCGTTGCCAATTCAAGATCATGTGCCAGGTAGTTTTGCGTGTGCTCATTCATGTTTTGTGACTCATAGCATACTACCTGTCCTTCTTGAATAAGGACCCCAGTAAATTCTCTCTTGCAATAATATGTACATACTAAAAATTATTTGTCTAGATTTGCGATCTTTAACATTGATGCATGTGTCAAGGACTGCTTGAGCTGCTCAAAATTGGCTGCACACTCCTCTATCAATTCAAACTTCATACCTTTCCTTTACAATGGTGTGATAGCATAATAAATTTCTCGTGAGCACTATAGATCTGCAGTCTGCCACCCCGATGCTGTGGAAAATATATCCTGCGACAATATTTACTAGAAGTCCAACACTATAAAGGCTTCTAACCTTCATCCTTATTCTTCTCACAGATCGAAGTCCATGCCCTCTGTCAGATGCAATGGACTTCTTACATGCCAATGCATTCTCTTTATTACCTTCATCCTGATGTATTGTTCACTTCTTGTTCCATTTTCCTTTTTTCTTTACATTATCTTTCCAGTCTGGCTCATTCTCAGATCTGTGCTTTGATTGCTCATAGAAATGATTTATCTTTTGGATGTCCTCCTCTAATGATCTAGTCTCATTGAACACAATCATGTCTTTAATGCAATCAGTAATCCACTAATGAATATATGAATATTGTCCTTCTCCTCCTTGAGGTAAAGCACATACCTCAGTAGCTTCAAGAACCTGCTAGTGTACTCCTCATCTGTCATCCACCCCATCTTTAGCTCATAGAATTATTTTTTCGTGTCATCAAAGTATCTCTCTAATATGTTCTTCTTCTTGAATAGTCTCTCGAAATCATTCCAAGTGAAGTACTCATTATGAATACCTCTGACATTCTTCACATCTTCCGACCAAATATATGTTTTACCTTTGATACTAAATGTAGTTATTCTAGCTTTCATGTTCTTTGAATAATCATGCAACCTGAAGAACTTCCTCATACCAAGCACCCATGACTCTGCATCCTGTGGTTTATTCATCTCTCCATCAAATGTAGGTGTTTTTTATTTCTTAAACCTGTTAGGAAAATATTCCCTATCACTCCTATTGTAAGGATGATAATGATGATGAATGTAATTTCTATCAGGATCAAAACTAGAAGCGTACATGCACCCATCAACTATCCCATCTGGATTATCTAAGGACCTACCCTCTCTGATTGTGTCATATCTATCTAACCTATACTTACTATGAGACCTACTACCATATTCCCCATTAGTTCTTTCCTCCTACCCATGGTTGATCCAAAGGGGTCCCTGTCACTGTAATTCTGACAAACTCTGAAGTATCACTGCATTTACCTCTGCTTATTTCTCTTATTCCTGTATGATTCTTTCATTATCTACGTTACAACTCCTTATTTATTCATTTAAGATTCTCATTTTGTCTCCCAAATCAGTTGAGTTCCCAACACGATGTTTCTCATCAGATCCATAGGGAGAGTCTTGGGAATTGCAGTGTACCATCTTGGTAGTCATCTTTGATATTCTTCTTACAAGATATCTCATGTTAACTAAAGTAAATCACAATAAACCAATGTACCTTCATATAATTCGGGGAGGATACCTTATATGCAATATCAACAAATTAGATTAATATATCTCTAACATAATCATGACATCATATAGAAATATAACACATAAGCATATAACCATATAACAATATAACCATCATTATAGCTAAAGTCTAGTCATTAATGCATGACCATATCAACTACACATACTGTTACCTCATGCATGAAATCGACAACCACGTCACTATACACTTAACCACATGTGAATACTATGTGCTTAAACAATGCATAATCAACCATACACTCATGCCGACACACTCCACAACATCACTATCAACTTCCCATGGTTACCTCACTCGAACCATAACCCATACCATACAAATGCAATAAGCACATGGTCTCACAACACAAAAAAGGTATATATAACTGACATGAATGCATGATAAACACACAAACCATGTAGTCCAAGGGGTGAACCACTCTCTGATAACACTCTGTAACACCCTCCTCCCACATCTACCTAAGTAACCAATGAACCAGTGTAAACAAGTGACAAGAAGTTATTATGAGATTATTCAACCTCGTAAGTCACCTTCAGGAACTGGAACCAATGGAAACAACCATACTGACCATCCACATAACCAACAAGTCTCTTAGTAACCATCCCAACCTCTTGGGTAACTAGCCTCTAGGTCCCATTGAGATTTTAGACCATTAAAAACCTAGACTCTACGTTGATATAGACAATTTTGATTCTAGGAGGCTCTAGACACTCCCACAGCACAGGTATGCATGTGTTTAGGGAACTTTATGCCTAGTGCTATGCATGCGTCTCTAGGATTTGAGCCACTTCTTAGGCCCAAAGCCCAAGCACCGCCTATAACTCAATGACACTTACACAACTAAAAGATAAAAAACAAAATAAGGAAACAAATGCAATTACGTGAACAAGGACTTGTCAAATGGACCCCTACTAGCCATGACAGGAATTTCATCAAACATGCCCAAATTATGTAACCTACAATTTTAAACAACAGATCTGAGAATAGTGCTCTCATACTCATTTGATAATTGCTAAGAAGCATTGATTCCTCAAAAAATTAGCTACAGTTTCATCCATTAGGACATAGATACATTTTTCATCCATTTACAAGTAAAAGCAAGATGAGAGTCGTATGTAGACACTGTCATAATACATGCTCATAACCAACATACTAGCAACCAAAATACCAAGGAAATTACAGACGTATCATCCACATATAAACCCATATAATAATAATGAAATAACAAGGAGAAATAACCTCATATTAATTATGAAAAGGCCAACCAGTTGTGGGACTTCCATGAACCACCCGACCGTAGACATGGCTAAGCTAATTCTCTCTTTAGCTAGTCATCCCCATGGCATATTCCAAGCATGAATGTGGGATCTCATAAATCACATAAATCAAAACCATATAGGGCTTCCAGAGGCCAAACCACCTCAACCTATCAGGCAATGATTCTACCTCACAGTCAGACATTACAAAATCATCATCAGATTTGTCTCTTTCCAAGCCTTCCAGGGTTCCAGAGCGTTTTTTCTGACCAAGGTTTTGAGGACTAGTAACTTAACCCACATCTTCGGTTGGGCTTCAAGAGTGTGTGTCTAGCTATGGCTTCCTGGAATAGTAACTCAACCCACCAAGGGCTTCCTGAGTGTTTGTCCAACCAAGGCTTCCAAGACTAGTAACTCAACCTAAGCTTTTACAGGGCTTCTAGACTCTTTGTCCAACCAAGGCTTCTAGCAACTAGTAACTCAACCCAATCTAAAGAAAACATGAGAACCAACTAGAAAAAAAATAAATGAACCCACAACACCATGGCTATCTAGGAAATGGTAAGCTAGGAAAATCCACAGTCAATCGAGGCAATTCTCCATGCCAATGACAAATCATGACGAAATAACACATGCATATGCCATTCATGCCAAAACTAGTGAGGAAAACATACATGCAACTTGGTAAGTGCAAGAAAAAACCATTGAAGCTTTTGATCTTGATGTTCTCTTTCACTTTTCTCCTCTTCCTTTGCTTCTTTCTCCAAAACTATAAGTTGCCACACTCTCCAAGAGTGCTCAAAGAAAACTCTAAGTTTCCAAGGCTATGAGATAGAGATAATAGGGCGAGATCTCCAAAACTGAACTGAAAAAGGTCTGTGTACTGATCCTCTGAAGCCTTTTTATTAATGCGGCCTCTATTTTCTTCATTTTCCATTATTTTTCTTCAATTTCCTCCTCAAATGCAACTTGTGACCTTTCACCTCCCTTTTCTCCTAATTTCCATTATTTTCATAAACAAATGTTTGAAAATTCCATTTTTCCTCTCCAAATCCTTTTCCATTACCTTTGCCAATTTCCTTATACATTAATCAATTACTAGTGATCCCCATCAATATGCATTTTAACAACATTCACCTTGGAATAAGTGTCCCATCAACCGTGGTTCTTATTTTTCCTTTATTAACTTCTATTACATGGAATTTTCACCAAGGTTGTTATAGAACCTTCCCCCTTGGGGGAACACCATCCTTGGTGTTCAACAACACCTATAACCAACAAGGCTGCTGTAAGAAAAACATACTACCAATGGAGCTTTATAACTTAGCTCGTTCTATTATTTACTATGATCATCCTGCTAAGAAGCAAACCAACATGACAAACTAACAAGTATAACATGATAAAAAAATGACACCCATACCTCTTATTGGAGCATTATAGCATAGCTCATGGGAATATTTACATCCATATACATATGTACATATACCAAACATCATCAAAACATGTACCGAAAACATATACCAAAGAAAAATACCAAAACATCCACTCAAATAGTGAATAAGGAAGGAGACATAGCCTGCATCTGATCCACCATCTCCCATGTAGCTTCATCGGGCTAAAAGTGTTTCCATTGCACTTTAACTTGATCGATTTCCTAGTTCCAGAGCAAGAGGATATTTATTTGCAAAATGCATGTTGGACACCTAATCCTCAATGGGTTAGTGTGGAAGCGAAATGGACAAAAGGAGTCCAAGAGACCTTGGGATGTGAAACCCAACGGTCACATAATGTACTATAAATATATATCTCTTATTAATAAAATTGTACTGTCATGTTTTCTCTTCCCTATTTGTGGTTGCCCATGTGTGTTTAACATGGTATCAGAGCGGGCGTACTCCTGCCCTGCTTCAATTTGAGCCTCTGGCTTTGTATCATTTCTCTGTGTGTCACTTCTGCCGTCTACTCATTAGAATTGATACCATACCCTTTGCTACTCAAAATTTTTATCAGCAACCGTCTCTCTTTTAGATTCTGCCCTGAAGAGCGATCTATCTGACCATTTGCGTGTTGGCCTGACAAAAACACCTTTGTTGATTCTCTGAATGCTCAACGCTCATTGTGGTAGCTCTGCGCTCAAATAAGGACTGGATCAACACCATTAGAGGAATCGCTTTCATCCTGGGAAATTTTTCATGGTTGACGTGGTTGCTATTTCTCAAGACTTTTTGCTAAAGTGACCTCCACGAGAAAGATAAGATGTCACCATCGAAGCTTCATGTAATGCAGTTGGGAAAAGGCACTGCTCAAATTGGTACTGTCTCAGCCGAGGACCGTCCCATGGTATAAACGCTCCTCCATACTACTCTAATACAATGCTATGCTAGTATATAACGCTGTCTCCATGCTACACTGGTATATGACACTATTCGTGTTGTCAAATCTAGCGGATTTGAATGCTGATAGACGGGTCAAATCTATACATTAATCGGCCCTCCTCACTATGGCTATGCTAGATATCATAGCTCTGGTTAATATGCTAGTATCAACTCCCATTGCAAACACTGCCCATAGCATACATGTGTTTGCTGCATATACATGTATCCACCTCCATAGAACATGGTTCACCGAATGCTGCTTCCCTACATATTAATACTCCCTCTGTCACCAATCATACCACCGCTCCATTCAAATACCATCACACCATAACTGTACATATACGTTATGTCAGCACTGTCCCGGCTGACATCTCATTGAAAACGTTGGCCTGGCATCTCATGCCGCTTTAATATGTAACGTTGGTTTTGATTTAAAATGAAATCTCAGAATTCCTATTTTGGCTTGGGCATTTTATCTTCCCAAGGAAACCTAATGCTCCTGCGCACTCTGCCAATTTGCTGACATTAATGATTGCCACCGCTCTGCTCCATTGAACCGTTTGCAGCTTGTCCCAACGAATTTGTATAGTCGAATCTAGCCTACGAACCGATCCATCAACAAGAAGGGGACACTCATATCACAGTAACTTGTAATATTTGAAAAAATTTGGTGTCGACAGTAGGGTATAAAACCTGCTTCCCTTGCATGGGACTTGCAGCATGATTTTGGCGTGATGGAAATCTGCAAACACTTAAGTGTTCTAGTGACAGTTGTGTGGGAACCGAAAATGAAATAATCAGTCATTCTTGAACAAAAGGTTTCGGTCTTTCCTATTCCCCATTACGCTTCCTGAATAACATCGAGACCTTGGTAGAAAGGAACAATTCCTCTCTACTGGATAGCAGAAAGCTTCTCAGAACCATATGCATAAAATCCTCTTTAGAGGTTTTCCTGAAGCCCCATGGAGTCGAACGTTTCATTAACTTCCTCCTAGGTAGAATAAATTTCTTCTCCTCCAAGGAAACTCTACATGTTCTTTTCATATTTGTTGGCATCGAAGTTGTTTCGGCCTGCTCCATAGCTGCCATTTCCAGTTTTACTTTGTATTTTCACCCTTGATTTGAAAAAGAACGCTGAAAGGAAGATTTCTATAATAAAAAAAAAGGCCCGAAGAGAATAGAATATGTTAGATTACCTGGGCATCGTATCAGTGCTCGAGTAATTTCAATCCCTCTATCTATGGCGAAGTCTTCTTTCTGAAGCATCACTGCTCAACCATTTATATTGTTGAAATCTAGTCTCCATGTACCTCCAATTTTTGAAGGACGAATGATATGGTGATGGTATTGAAGAATAGTATAGTGTTATATGCTTTATAATACATGTTGGAAACCATGCAATGTAAATTTGATATGTGATAAGGACTGTGCTCAGCGTATGCTACAAAATCAGTGAACCTTTAGTGACCTGTGCGTTGTCACCTGTGAGCTACAAATCTTCCTGCTATAGAGTCAAAATATTTGGGCATTTCAAACTTGTTCTTTTTAATGATTTTTTGTGGCATTTCTCATCGTATACTAAAGGCTGCTCTTATGCGTGTTTAAATACAAATTCACTTTACGCCCATATGTACCTCGCCATTGGCTTCTTCCACTCCAGCATTTGGCACCTCTTCTCCAACGTTTGGCACCTCTTTGACACCAGCTTTTGGTGCAACTTTGACACCCGCATTTGGTTCTACGACGTCTACTCCATTTGGTGAAACATCTGCATTTGAACAAAAGCTTTCATTTGGAGGATTTGGATCACCAAGTCCCGCTCAATCAAGTCCTTTTATAGGCACTTTTGTACAAACGCAGCCAGCGTTTGGGAGTCAACTTTGTGGTGCAAGCAGTCAACCTACTTTTGGTTCAACTCGCACACCTGCATTTGGATCTACTTCAACACCTGCAGTTGGATCTACTTCAACACGTACATTTGGGTCAACAACTACACCTGCCTTTGGGGCTTCCAGTACTCCAGTTTTTGGGGCTTCCACTACTCCTTCCTTTGGTTTTGGGAGCACTACAGTTTTTGGTCAATCGACTCCAACATTTGGTGCTGCATCTACTCCAGCATTTGGGAGCAGCACAACATTTGGAAGCACTCCATCTCTTTTTGGTCAAAGTTCGGCTTTTGGAGATCAGTCAAGGGTATTGCCTTTTCAATAACCATTTCCTTAGTCAAATCATTTTACGCTTATCGACATTCCATGCATCTCAAACAATTGGAGGGTTGAGTAACAAGAGTAATTGATAGCGATATTGTTTGGAGTCTTTATTGTCTTTATTGATATTGTTTTGAGATCCTCGTAGAGGAGAGATAGAATTCTTTTAAAGGTTTTGAAAGCTCTACAAGGAGCATATTTGGGCAAAGATATTTGTTGGACAAGAAAGTCATTTCGCAAAAGGGAGTAAAATTTTGCTGAAGAAAAATGGTTCCAATTGATGAAATATTAGAGTTACTGGACAATCTAATACTCTCTACTATAGATAATATAGTCAAAATCAGCAAATATTTTCTCACTAATATTCATAGTTGTTTACAAGATGTACATGAAAAGATTGATTTTTTTACAGCTTGAATCTCAATTCCAGCAAGAAGAATTACAGCAGTGGAGTCATCATTCTAAACTTGTTTCTGTTCAGAAAATTGAAACAGACTCCCATAAACAGCAAGACATTAATGTTGCAAATTCAGTGCCTAATATAACAACAGATTTGCATGCAAATGTAGAAACTCAGTCTGCACTTCCCAAGCCCATCATCAGACCTTGGGAACAACTTGTCCACAACAAGGACAGAACTGGTCTTGGATATGACAAGGACTTGTCCTTTCATATCCCAGACTACGCCAAGCCCATTCAGTTTCAGAGTGCTGGATTCATTCATGGCAGTTCACCTGCTCCTCATGACAGTTCACCTCCAGCTGCTCTAGATTCTACTCCTCTTCCACAACAACAACAACAACAACAGATTGTGAAAGGCCAACACTGTGATTGAGTTGGCCATTTGAAAGATCATTGTTTTGATCTTCATCCATGTAAGCACTGTCATAAAACCACCCATTCTTCACACAGATGCTTCAGAAACAAACGTCCTGCAAGAACAAAGATTCATCTTGGATGGATCGCTTCTTGGCAATGGGCATCAACAACCAAGAAGATATTCCAAACACATGTCAGAACTTGTTCCAAAGTATTGAACAATCTTGCAGTTGAGTATTCTCCATCATCTCACCTTGTATCTGACAGGGGGGAAATGATGGTCATCTACAAGCTTCAGAGTCACATCAAGCGAGCCTGAGCAACAACCTTTCACAACAGTTTTAGAGTTGTAGCCAGAAACAAAGATGCCCATGAAAATGCCTTCAATTGGCAATCTGGAACACTTGCTCTAGCAGAAGACACCAGCCTCTTGCCAGCTTTGGAAGAATTCCAGGAACAAAATTGAGAACACTTCCTCTAGCAGAAGACATCAGCTTCTTGCCAGTTTTGGAAGAGTTCCAGGAATTGCATTAAGCATTCCAGAGTTGTTGGTCATCCTCAAACCATCACAGATTGAGACTTCCCTTTTCAGGTTGAAGTTCTCACTTTTATGCTGGGTGAGACCTCCCTTTCATGGTTGAAGGTTTCCCTCTTCAAAACAATAGGAGCACTTCCTCTAGCAGAAAACTTCAGTTTTTTGCCAGTTTTGGAAGAGTTACAGGAACTGCACTAAGCATTCCAGTGTTGGTGGTCATCCTTAAACCACCGCCCTTTATACCAACATTTCAGAGAGAACATTCAGCCTAGTGCTGCCATGCATTTTCACACATTTTGTATTTCAGCTCTCTTCCTGGACTCATACATAACCCTTCGGATTAAGGGGGGGAATGTTGGACACCTAATCCTCAATGGGTTAGTGTGGAAGCCGAATGGACAAAAGGAGTCCAAGAGACCTTGGGATGTGAAACCCAACGGTCACATAATGTACTATAAATGTATATCTCTTGTTAATAAAATTGTACTGTCATGTTTTATCTTTCCTATTTGTGGTTGCCCATGTGTGCTTAACAATGTACTGCGGTTATATTTTTGAAAGAGGATTATTCATAGGAACTTATTTATTTTTGGGGCGAAATAGGTATCTCGACTTATTGATAGAAGAAGACATTGTTCCTTCAGAGAAGCATATAAGACCTCTGATTTAGGTTTGCTTGTTTATATTTTTCCCCTTCTCCATCTCTACTACTTGGATTTAGCTTGAACACATAGAGTAGAAGGCAAAGTGCAAGCATGGGGTTTCCCGGTTTGGACATAGGTTCATGGTTTGACCATATATTCCCTTAGAGATGGGTCGTATTTCCTGTCCAGGCTTCATCGACGAACAATTACAACAAAGCAAAGAGAAATGGAAAGAGGACTAGAAAAGCATTGTAGTGTTGCAAGACTATTTAAATTCAACCACATACTTATTCAAAAGCCAGAACATAGCATTAGAAAACACTTATTCATGTAGCAAAAACAAAAGGAAAACTCAACATGAAAGGGAAAAACATGACAAGGAAATGAGTACACAACAAGTAAACAAAACGAGAAGACAAGAAATCAAAATGGCGAAAAAAAACATAACAAAAATAAGAAAACCATGAGGGACTATGAGTGCAAGATTAGTGCAAGGAAAGAAAACTAAGATGCAGCTACTCCTACTCCTAACCTAACAGCTAGATAGTAGGGATTACGTGACATGAAATTTCCAATGAAGCCACCATAGTTGTTCCATACCTGCAACCACAAATATATACGTGATTAAAATAGATAACAAATAGTGTGAAACCAAAAATAAAAAAGCTTAACAATCTTGCACACAGAAAGGAAGGTCTTGCTTATGTGTAGACAAATTTGTCACGATTACCCAATACACATGCTTACCTTTTCGATGGATACTATTATTTGACAAACCTCGAAAGCCTCTTGTGAGTATGTATCCATCTATAATGAGCTTCTTAGTGAGTGTGAGGAAGGATTGAAGCTTGTTTCCTGCAACATGACAAGCCAAGTAAGATTGTTCCAACCATTGAGAGATTGGATTGTGAAATTCATAATGGTTGTTTGGAAGGTATCATGACCTGTGAAAATATGGCTTCCTGATTGGAGAGATGGGATCAAAATGGGAATCGTGTATAGAAAAATAAATTTGATCATTGTCATCAATCATGCAAAGACAGTGAGTACCTTCCATAACCATCAACGTAAGCAGAAGTGCCTCACTCGCTTGACAAAAATTTTAGGAGAAAGATGCTAAACAGTGAAGATCATATAGCACGAAGTAACTGTCATTGAATGCATTGTTGGGAAAATGATGAGCTATTTGACAGTCACCAAAGATGGGGGGATGATAAGATGAGTTTGTTGAGACAACAGATTCCCGATGTGCAATGAAAAAAGAAAAAATCATCTAAACAATCTTGTGAATGCATTGAACAATGGAACCAAGTTTGTTGTGATCTAGACCCTATGGACCACCCTCGTGCAACTTGTGAAAAACTACACTGGCATCATGGTCATCACAGGAATGTAAAAGGGATGCTAGCACTATGAATGCATCAAACCATTAGGGGCATGGTGAAATGAAAGTAACATGATTCAGTGATAGCTTGTGCGATCATCATCATACGTGGGAATTGTTGGTATGATGAGAAAGCATATTTGAAGTACAAGTTTCACAAGGTGACAGAGGAGCTGACCATGAGATGGAAAATCAGATAAGTATGTTTATGGGAAAATACAATATTTGGGATGATCAACCTCATAATTCCTTGATTTCATGAGGGGCGAACATTCCCATCTTGATTTTGATGCAAGAGATGCGCATGAATACAGATGTGCTATTACAAATTTGTGAATTTGTTCATAAGTGAAATTTTGGCAATTTGAGAGATCACATTCAGAATACCAAACATTTTTTACATGTGAACTCACATCGAATGCAACCATGCAGATAGATAGATTGTGTGTGAGAAACTATATCTGATTAGGTTCTTAGGGCTTTCCAGAGTCGCGAGGTCCTGAAATAACCATCAATAGATGTTAAAGTGCCTCAAATCCCTAGCATGTCCCATAACTTTCTAGAATTGTAGAATCATATTTTGAAGCTTGAACCAGATTGTGCATGGCTTGAGGGTGGCTATTGTTGTTTCAGAATTTCTCTCAGGATGGAAACCATCTTTTTCATAGGTCGCACTATATTTTTCAGCTTCAGCAAGCTGACTTGAAGAGTTATCTTCATGCAAGATAAGCGATGATGGGGAAAGGGATGTATGCTCTATGATTAGACTATTTCCAACTTCAACATGGACAACAGAACTGCCTTGTGTCAATTGAGGAGATAACTCATCAGATGAATAAGTGAGAGAACATGGAGTATATTCAATGCATGTGGATGCATTGTGAATGGTAGGGCACTTGGTAAAGTGAGATGAATAGGAATTTTCGATATAAACATCTTCTTTGACCGGAGGAAATATATATCTGAGTTAGAGTATTCATGATAAAATAGAAGATCACATGATGTGCTTGGGCGTTCGTCACGGTATATGGAACCATCGGAGTGATGACTGCCTAAGGTTAGCCGTTCATTGAAAGAATTAATTATACAAGATGTTTCACCAAGATTATTAGATTGAGAATTGTTAGAGAATGTAAGCCCATTGTTTTCATTCAAACAATTTTGGATCAGAGAAGGGGAATTGATAGTGTCTTCATCTTTCTGCTCCTCTACTAGTGTAATATGACTACCTTGTGCCTGATCACAATTTGAGCCAATAGCTTGAGAATCGAGATAATGTGTATAACTAGCTGGTGAAACAAACTGATCAAGTGAGTCATGGTAGAAGGAGTCATGGCTTGTTAATGATGGGGGATGGCAGATAGGCAGATCAGCTTCGAGACTTGAGTTGTAAATGGTGATGTCCTCTTGTGAAATGGAGGAGCGAGTCATGGCTATAGGCATTCTGAGCCATTCTAGAACTTCCTTCATTGAAGCGAGAGACATATGAGAATATGGGTTAGGGACATGCTATGTCGATTCCTCACCTATGCAATCACCATAAGGGGGCACCCATATCAGGACCTGAAAGGAAGGAAGACAAGGAACGAATAGGGTGTTTGGATCCTCCTCTACAATATGAGGTGCCTCATGATCCACAAGAGTTGGGGAAGAAGAAAAATCGGGAGGTTCGGGTTCACCGTATGAAGAGGCATGAACCAAGCATTCAAAATATTTTTTCAAGAAATTCTAGTTCAAAACTTCTTTTGGAATTAGAAAAGGTGAATAAATCGATCAGAAAATTTCTCAACTGATTCATTAGGATCCATTCTTGATAGGTTTATTCTTCCACAAACATCTTGATAGTTACAAGTACTGAAGGCTTGATGAAGCTCCTTGAGGAAAGGGAGAAGGGAATGGATGAAAGCAGGTGTCAAGGTTTGATACGACCAATTACCATGACCTTCAAGAGTGACGAAGAAAAGCACACAAGAAGACTCTTCATTGTCAATTTCATAAGGTTGGAAAAATTGAAGAAAATAAGAAATGTGCTTGGATAGGGACGTTCCATCCTCACCATCAAACATTCACTGGTACAAGTAAATGAGAAGCTCACTGGGGAGTGAAATTTGATCAAGGGAAAAATTAGAGAAACACTGTGGGAGGACGATTGATGGATGGGCCATTTTAGATAAGAGATTCAAACTAGATGCAGTGGGCTGAGCTTGTCATTTGGAACTCCTTCTGGAGCCATTTTGTTAATGGTGTTAGAACTACCAACAAAGGGGATCTCCCCAGTATGAAGTCCCAACTAGACATCACACCGTTTGGTGTAAGAGTCCCATCTCATAAGATGACTTGATTTCCAATATCTTAGAGATTTTCCTTAGCTCTTGTTGTTCAACACATGACAATGTTATGCTTGTAACTTCAAGAAAGCGAGATGAGTATGCTTGGTGAGTGCTTAATGTAACTCTATGTCTGGGTTCTCTTACTGTCAAAAGGGGGAGGTAAAGTGAGCCTCTTAATGAGAGGGAATAGTCCGAACCCAGGAAGAAACGCACACAAACAAAAACAAGTGTCTATCCAGAATCCAGCGGAATAGTCCACAGTGGATGTGGCACTCGTGATTACATCGTCTAGCAGAATAGTCCACACGGAGGTGACGGTCACTAAAACTGAAAAAACATAAAGATGTTATGTCTAATGTCTGACAGAATATTCCACATGGACATGACATCAATGATAAACAATAGAGCCATCTTCAACAATATGAGTACTAAAATAACCGAAGTGGTTCAACTATCTTAGTTTAGGTTAAGAAAGCATGCATTACGAACATATAAAGAATAGTCTTGTAAATGGTTACAAAACATGGGTGAAAATGTGCTTGCCTGAGACACGCTTCTAAATTAAACAAAAGATCCAAGACACATATGTACACCATACGTCACTAGCCCTAGTAGTGGGACATTGGAGCCACTCCTCGCTCCTCAAAGAATAGACTATAGACTCTCAAGGCTATGTGGGAGGAGCCAAGGAGAAAAGTCCTTTTCTCATATAATGAGGGGGTATATATAGTGAAGGGGGTATAACTGACGCTCGTGACTCTTCGACTTCTATAATGAATGTTTGAATTCTTATGAATTTTTTACTTTACATGACCCTTCAACTTCAAATGTGGGTCTCTTGGACTTCCAATTTACATTACATTGATTACAAAAAGTATGGCCCATAGCAGTAATGTGGCCGAGACAACTCATGACACAACTTGACATGACACTACTGACATGTACTAGCTAACTATGGTGTCCATGTCGTGTTGTTGCACTATTAAGTGATGGTATTCTCTCACGGTAATATGTCTTCACCTCTGCATGGTAAACTGCACGGGGTCTTCGATGGTATTGGTCTTTGCTTGATGGTCCATGTGAATGTGTCCCTTTCACTCGCTTGCACGATGTGCTTTGTGTGTTTGTTCGATTGCGAAAATTTCTTTTAGCTTATGCCTCTTTTCCACTTTGTTTGTTGTCACGCCATGTTTCGTCGATGTACATGTTCCTACAGTCTTTCATGACAAGACAACATCAAATCCAAAAATCTCCTAGTCTATCATGATGCATTGTTTTACATTTTGGTGCAGGTGACCGGAAGAAGGAAAAGGAATGAAAACTACATAGAGCACAACTCAAGCTAGGGTGCGAGGCTCCGGATCACTCTTGAGAAAAATTGCACAAATGTCACTAAGATACATATTTTCATAATCAGGGACAACTGTGACAATTGTGGGGTAAAACCCAGCTAGGAGGCAGGATTGCGCAGTATCTGGGAGGAAGGCCACGTGGGGTGTCAAGGATCTGCTGGGGAAATCTGCGCAATTTTGAAGGGGAGCACTCAACAGGTCATCTAGCTAATATCAACAAAATTTCTCCAGGTAAGACACTATGGGCAGCAAGAGGCACTGGAAGTAAAATCTACTCAGTTTTCCAGAGAAGGAAAAGATTGCGCTGCAGGAGCTGCTAGTCAAAATTCCGCAATCCTGGGAGACAATCTAGCTTGGACAGTTCTACACAATTTTTGGGCTTATCGCAAAGTGGGGAAGAAGGGTTGGTGGTAGCCAAATCTGTGCAGTTTTCAGAGCGAGAGTTGAGCAAGTCAATAGGGAACCCTGCTTGACAGTTCTGTGTAGTTTTTGGGCTGATTGTCGAATGGGGAAGAAGGGAAGGTCAAGGACATCTCTGTGAAATTCTTGGGCTGGTTGTAGAGCGAGGAAGAAGGGCTAGTGGCAAGACAACTCTGCACAATTCCTAGGCTCATTGCAGAGAAGGGAAGAAGGGTTGGTGGCAAGACAAATCTGTGCATTTCTTGGGCTGGTTGTAGAGCAGGAAGAAGGGCTAGTGGTAAGACAACTCTTCACAATTCCTGGGCTAGTTGTAGAGCGAGGAAGAAGGGCAAGAGGAGCAAAAATTTTCACAATTTTTCAGATCAATATTGCCATAGGTCACAACTCAAGACATTTATCTAGCTGACTAGCAAGACACTTGATGGGAGATCTTGCGGGAAGTGCAGATTAGATTGAGTTCCATGACAACCTTTGTGCAGTTCTCGGAGTCACTCAGCTGGCTCATTGATAATATTGATCAGTGTAGGCTGCCTGGAGGACAACATCAAGCTTTGCACAGTTCTGGGTAGCAGTGCAAGGTCACTGAGATTGGGTCTCGTTGACGGAGGGTTGTCCGGTCGACAGATTTTCAGGAAAATTGACACACACTTAGAACAACTTAGCGGGAAGACACCTCCAAACAACAAAACGACATGTGCTCAATGAGACTGACTCAACAGTTAAGAGCGACAATTGAAATATGTCTTTGAACAACCGTGACGACAATTACGTGACAGTGTTTACAACTTTGTGTGTGAGTGTGAATCATGTCGACAAAGAGAAAGTAACTCATACACAATAAGACAACTTTCAAAATGCCATAACAAAATCGCAAGGATGACATAGCAATCAACATGCCAAAATATGACCAGTGATCAATCAAACAAAAAAGGTGTGAAAGCTCAATAGGACTTCATGGAATGAGCCCAAGTGTTTGCAACTGTTACACTAAAATTTGTCACCATGACTATTTGCAGTTAGTATGGCTCCATCAACAGTCATACTATCCTCCTTGGCAAAGTCTCATACCTCTGCTCTCCATGTCAAACTTCAAGAAAGAGAGAAAGTCTTTAAAAATATATTTATCTCTGGGTACGCAGCTTCTCTCAACCTTACCTGCGTGTACGCAACCCAAGTTCACAATACCTGCGTACTTGTATGCTCTGTATGTAAAGGAGTGGGTGCGTACTCCTGTAAAGGTCAAAAGGCACGAGTTTCATCTTAAAAAAGTTACTTGTGGTCAAATCTAGAGCATTCTAGAAGATGGTTTGACGTGTATTGAGCGCCTCCAGATGGTTCATGTATCCCTATGAAAGAGGAACTTATCCCATCAAGAGGGGAGCTACCCCATCCAAAGAGGGGCTTATCCCATTGATGGTGGACCTGATTAACTTCCTCTAGAACACTATAAATACAGGAATTGGGCCAGAAGGGAGGGAGGTTGAAAGGTGAATATTCCAAAGGGTAGATGCTGCTGGAATTAGGACTTCCTTGTAGAAGCTTGTGAGGAGAGATTCCCATCCTTTCTTGTTTCATGTGGAAGTGGGTGAGCTTATCAAAGTAAAGGAAAACTCTTGCTGGACCCTGGGAGGGACCTGCACAACACCAAGGCCCAGGTTGTAATGGTTTCTTTTGTTTCCTATTAATACAAATAAGTCCATTCTTCTCAACAATTTGTTATTAATGAGTTGTTTCAAATACTCCTTGGTATGTATGTTGAATATGTTTTACTTTATGAGATATTCAGGTGCTATTTAATCGTTTGATTGTTAGTGAATGCAGGTTTCGGCGAGAAGGAGGAGCTCATCCGGATCGATGAGGCTGGACTACTACAACAGCGTTGGACTACAGGTAGGATCTAAACACTTGATTTCTTATACGGTAAATGCATATTTAGAGAAGGATTGTTCTTAATTGTCTTGTTTGTCACTAGAAAGACTTAAGCTTCTAGGGAGGTTGGTTTTGTCCGCAAGATTAACTCTTTCCGCATGAAAAATTGGCGGCTCTGCTGGGGACTCCATTGATGTGAATGATTTTTCCTTTGTGTGAAACTTTGATCTGAGAAAAGTCATTTCTTTTGTGGTTTTTGGCTGTTTGACTGTGTATTTGGGTGGGCTAGCTTAGAGTTAGATTAGACTTTAGTTTTTCTTGGTTTTTCCAGTAGTACGCACCCTCTGAGTTGAGCACAGTGCATACCTGTACGCACTGCAGCGTTGTACACAGAGCGTACATGCACCTGTGCAAACAGGCTGCCTGCGTACCCTGTCAAAAATTGAGAAAATTTCAATTTTTTTCCATTTGTCCTCTTAGATTTTGTCTTTAATTACTGTTTGCTACCCAAATCCACTGGTTATCTGTCAGAGATCTTCACCTGAACTTTTTTCGCTAGCGTCAAGAGTTTTAGTGAAATTCATGGAAGTTCTAGCCCTAGGGTTTAATTTTTGCATTGGTCCTGTAGTGACTTTGACTTTAGAAGTTGTGAAACCTGGGATCTATCTGGTTTTATCAGTCTTCTTAGGAGTCGGACCTATCATAAAGTCTACCTGTGTGAGCAACCTACCTTTGTGTTGTCTCTTTGCGGAATTTCGAAGAAGCTTGTTGATTGAGTTGTGAATTTCATTCTTAAGAAAAAGAACAAAAGA
>APFE030190227.1:4725-49044 GCA_000404065.3 Pinus taeda
AACGACAAAAAGCTTTAAGAGGTTGCTTAAGTACATATAGTACACCTTCACTTCATCATCTTACGAGCCCCGGGTTGACAATTAATGATATCAATTTAGGAATACTAAATTGACCAAACAGTAACCAAGGGCTGATCCCCATGGGCTAGCCCTAGCCCCAAATAGCACACATGTACAATCTAAATATGTGTCGATGACTATACACATTAAGACCCAAATGCGATGGCATATTAGTGGAGGCTTTGGAATTGTTGTCTGAGGTCACAGTTTCAACCCTTGCTACCTCTGCCAAGACTTGACCCATAATTTGGTGGCCCTCATTTTGCCACGTGGTGGCCTCTGACTGCACCACGTGTCAGCCCATGGTTGGCCACCAGCCAACCATTAAAAATCCACCAAATTGCAGCATGAGGATGTGCCACTTGGCACAATGTGATTCACCTAGGTATTTTGACCAGACAACTTGCCACATACACCTGCCCAGTCAGTGCCACATCAGTACTATGGATGCTGATTGGGCTATCAATTTTTTTTAAAATTCGCATGTTTGGGAAAGTGAACAGAACATTATTATGGGATCATACAATTTCTGTTTTGCGTGAAATGGGTTGTGCCAAATTCAAAATGACGAGCAATATGCAATCGTCTAGGTTCCATGGCGATCTGAAAATTTTAATTTGAGCTATTTTTTGAGCACTTGATCACTAAATTCCCAACATGACTCATGGATAGATTGGACAAAGGGCACAAAAACGTTATGATGATATGATACTTGGGTGGACTTCTTCATGGCTGGGACCAAGAGGTAGTCTTGGTGGACCTTTAGTGGGGGAGGCAGCGATGATGGAAGGAACCTATAGCATGACATGATGTGATATGCGGTTTGAGTGACCAAGGGCACTAAACCTTATTAGGGACTAGGATGTGATGACCGATGTTGTGATGAGTCTACTATGATAGACAACATGGGAAGCTAGAGTCATGGACATTGAGTTGGGTAGATGTTGTTTGGAAGACATTATATAGGGACATTATGTAGGTGCACTTATAAAGATGTCACTTATTGGCATCAAAGGAGGAGTGCCTAGGTAGGGATGTTGTGCAGATGGACTTGTTGATGTGACATGGAGACATTTTATAGATGAGTTGATGGGTGCATTGTACAATTTTGTACAACAACACCATGGATTGGTTGGATTTGTGAGCAGACTATGAGAGCATGCCTAACACATGGAGTGTAGAGGCATCTTGCAGTGGCACTTGAGATCGAAACATATGTGCTTGCTAAAGGTGTTGGTTGGAGATGATATATAGGTGTTCATGATGACCTGAGATAGTTATATCCATTGGAGAGTTCATGTTATCGTGGTCTTGGAATATCTTATTCATTGAGGAGTTGAGGTCAAAGATGTACCTGACTATGATGTAGTATGGGATGCACATGTTTGAGCACATTTATGGGGTTTGTTCAGGGGGAGTGACTTTATGAATGTGATTGAGACGAGACACTTTGGAGTTGATGGAGCCACAACGATGGTGATGCTTTGGAAGTGGCATTTGGGGATAGGTTGAGTTGATGAGACTTGACCACTTTGATATACATGATGGCTGATTGGTCTATGACCATAGATAGCACATGGATGATGAGGCATGTGTATACTTTCCCCTTTGACAATTCTGATGGATAGCATATCACAGATAAGATGGAGGTTGCTTCATGGACCTTGATATGGCACATTGAGAGTTGGTTTGATGGGAGGAGCTCTTCATTTTGAGGAGATGAACCTCACACACATGGATGATGATGCTTGGATAGATGCGACTGATTTATATGCAAAAAATCAACACCAACATCATGGATAGCATGTTGTAGATGAGCTGGAGACTACTTCAAGGACCTAGGCATGGCTTACTTTAAATTTTGATAGAGATGGGATGGATTCTTAATTGAGTTGATGTTATGATGAGATGTTGAGGGAAACAACTAATGATGGCATCAGGAAGTGAATTCTCATGGTTTTAGCATGATAGTTAAACTAATCACCCAATTAGTTAGAAATCGTGGGATCCCGAAGTGTACTAAGATATGTTTGAGTTAAGTTGGAGTACCATGGGAGTAGTTCACATGATGACGATACATGATGATTTGAGATGATATATGTTGTAGTGATAGCATGTAGCTTGAGTTGGAGGGACCAACCTTCCAGAGTGGGGCAGCATGTCGATATTGCAATGGATGTAGTTGATGATCAACGGTTGAGGAGACTTTCCCATTCATCGAGTCATGAACCTTGATGGTTTGTGCGATGATGAAGCAGAAGTGGGTAGCATGGACATTTTGGAGATGTTGGAGCTAGCGACACTTTGCGACGATAGGGTGGATTTGTCAAGTATGACAACCTTATTTAGAGTGGGGGAGGATGGCAAGCCCGGGAGTTGAGTCTAGCACACCCATGTGTGATGGCCGCCCAAAATAGGTTATGTGCGACGCGTTGTGAGGAGGTGAAATCGGTTATGTATGATGGTGGGTAGACATATCAATTTTATGTGATGATTGAGTCAAGCGCGCCCACGTGTGCAATGGGTGCCCGAGATCTATTATGTGCAACGAGTCGTGCGGAGGTGTTCTCAGTTTTGTGCGACAGATGGGCGTGCCCATGTGCGATGGGCAGGAACGCCCCAAGGTGTGTGATAGGAAACTTATAGGCAGGGACCATTCGACAGTGTGGAGGATGACTTAACTTAAGTGGACACTTCGAACTAAACGAAGGGGTTGGGCTCACATGTAGAATTAGGTAGGCCGACCCATCCTTGGGTGGATGGTTGTATCACTTGACTGTGGAGACATGGGGATATATACACCATTATGGAGATCATTCAAGGCAATCAAGAAGCATCAAGAAACAAGTGTGAACTTGCTCTGAAGTTCATGGACCTTGGATGAGAAAGGAAGGCATAAGGAGTTAATTGAAGGTTGGATGAATAGGTGTGGGAAACAACTACGGGTCAAGCTAAACAACGTAGACAAGTCTGAATGAACTGGATGGAGTTAATGGGCTACAGGCTGAGATGAATGACCTGGGTGGGTCTAAACAACCTGGGCAGAGCTAAACAACTGTGGGTTGAGCTGAACAGCCTAGGCAAAGTTGAATGACCTGGGCAGAGCTGAACGACCTGGGCATAACTGAATGATTGTGGGCCAAGCTAAATGACTACGGGCCAAGCTGAATGACCTGATGTGTCAGTGAAGTAGAATAATTGTTCTAAGGCAAAGGAAACTTGGGGCTTCCTTATAACTTGTGTGGGAAATAGGCAGTTGGGCAGCTGTAAGGTTGTGACATGACACTTGGTGGATTGTGCAAGCCAAGGAAGTTGATAGCACATGATTGTTGTAAACTTGTAATTGTAAGATATTGTACATTACAGTTGTATTTTATATTGGGCATACTTTACGAGAGTTTCCCCTACCAGGTATAACTGTGTATACTTGTATAATTTATGATTTCCATTGTATAATGAATATGATGAATGTTAATTGAATTAAATGTTAATCCACTGCATTGTTACCACCTGAAGAATTGGAAAATTGGCTAAGTGTTGGAGTTAGGCGTAGTCCATACACTCTAGTATTGATAAAAGGAAAAAGTGTACTGGTATCGCACCTACCTATGTGTGATTGAAATACTACCACCATGATAGGGGTGTGACACAGTGAGTGGAAGGAGCCAACTCCCCGAGTTGGCCCCTACCACCCCCTAGACAGCTGGGCCACGGGGGAGTCGACCCCGGCCACCCCCTAGTCAGCTAGGTCGGGGGGCAGTTGACCCCTGCCACACCCTGGCCAGCTTGGCCGTAAGGATGAGCAAGGAGGGAGTTGCACCCAACATGCCCACCCCCAAAGCCCAACACGCTCAGGGTGGCAGAGGCCGATTCCTAGAATTGGTCCTTGCCACCTTGGGCTCATCTTTTTTTCATTTTTTTTTTTTTGGCTTTAAATGGTTTTTATTATAATGTTTTATTTTATTTCTTTTTTGCTTTTTTAATTGGTTATTATTTTAATTTTTTTATTTTTTTTTATTTTATTTTTAATTTTGTCTTTTTTATTTATTTATTTTATTTTTAACTTAAACAAAAAATGTTTTTTTTTTTATTTTTTTCCTCATTTTAATTTGTGTTTTCTTAACCTATATGTATTTTTTAAATATTTCACATACACAACACACACCAAATATATTATTTTCTAAATTTATAAGTTAATTTTTGGATTTTTTTACATGTATATTTTCTTTTGCTTTTTAATATTTTATAGATTTGATTTTTTTTTGTCATAATTTTCATTTTTTTTGTGTTTTATTATTTTTTATTATTTTAATTTTTTTTTTTTTATTGATTTTTTTTTCAATATTTGAATTTTGTTTATTTTATTTTTTATTTTATTATTTTTTTTATTTTATTTTTATATTTGTTTTTTGTCTTTCGTATTTATTTTTTGTTTTTTTATTTTTCTCAATATTTGATTTTTTTTATATTTATTTATTTTTTTTATTTTTTTCGCAGCATCTGTGTTGATGCTCATCCAACTACCCTTATGTGCAATTTCATAGTTCATTTTAAAATTTCCATTGTAATGAATCGATTCTGCATCCACAATAAGTCAATTTTATGGTTAGTCTCTAAGTTTTCATTACAATTGGTCCTGTTCACCTACACTGGATGTCAATTTGATGGTTGATTTTTAAATTTTTGTTGCAATGTATCAAGTTGTCATAGGCTAAGATTTTAAAATTTCTATACATTTAGAATTTACAAGATAAATTATTCTTGGTATAATAACTCTTTCATTCAGGTGTTCATTTTTTAAGTTTTTTTAGTCATAAAATTTTTCCATGATGCCATTTTTCAAATATTTAGAAAACTTAATATTTTTTTGTAGCCGTAATCTTTGGTTTTAATTCCATGGTTAAAAAATTGTCAAGGTTTTAATGTTTTTCTAAGTCATGATATTTTATCTTTAATGCTATGGTTGAAAACATTTATAAGTATTTTTTCGTTAGCACTATACTTGAAAGTTGTTGGAATTTTAAGGTTTTTGAAAGACGTGATATTTTAAATTTAATGCCATGCCTAAAAATCTTGGAATTTTAAGGCTTTTCAAGCACACGATATTTTATCTTTAATGTCATGCTTGAAAGTCATTGGAAATTTAAAGATTTTTGGAGTCATGATATTTTATTTTTAATGTCATTATTAAAAAAATGTTGAAAATTAAACTTGAAAAAAAGATGTTATTCCAACATCAACACTTTTTTTTCCAAAGGTGTTTTTTGCACACAAAAATTTGGCTTTTACTACCATTTTTAAAAAAAGTTGAAAATGTACCCCGAGAAAAAATGTTATTCCAGCATCAACACTTTTTGTTTTCACTCTGTTTTTTCATGTGTTTTTGGAGGTTTTGGGGTTTTGGGGCTAGACTACCTGTTTTGAGGTGATAGTTATCATTTGATTGGTAAATATGATACAAATGTATTCATACATCTATGCAAGATAGACATGTACATGAATATATACATACAATTCATTTATATGTACAAATTTGTTTTAACATAAAATATATATATAATTTATGAAAATGATGTTTACAACCTAGAGAATGTTGACCAATTCGAGATTGATGACAACCTAAAGAATGTTGACCACCTTGATATTGATGACCACCTGGAGAACCACCCCCACTAACGAACAAGAAGTTAAAAGCCAAATAAAAGAATTGTTGAATCTGAATATTATTGAGCCAAGTGATTCTCACTACTCTTATTCAGCATTTCTGGTCAGAAATCACTCAGAAATTTTCAGACGAAAGGCCAGAATGGTAATAAACTATAAACCTCTGAATCCTATTAATCAAAGTTTTCATTATTCTTTGCCCAGGCCAGAGATAATTATGCAGAAGATTTAAAACAGCAAAGTATTCAACAAGTTTGATATGAAGTCTAGATACTATCAGATCCAAATCCAAGAAGAAGATAGGCATAAACCTTCCTTTGCTTGCCCAGCTAGTTTCTATCAATGGAGGTTGGTACCATTTGGACTTAAAAATGCACCTACATCTTTCCAAAGAAGAATGGACTATATTTTTGGTAAATATGATTTCATAGTTACATATATAGACGATATACTTGTATAGATAGCTTCGCTTAGAGAGTACTTAGATCAGGATAATGATGCAAGACTTTGTTAACTTGAAAATTTTGAAGACAAATGAAGGGCAAGCAAACTTCTCACATTGAGCATACGAGCGCACACGACATCTCTCTCTCGGGTCTTCACAATGCCATCGCTTTACAGATCCAAGTTCTTTTAAAGTTCAGAAATTGTCCTCAGACAGGCAGCCCAACGGGCTTCAATATTAATTCAAGAAAAAATTACAAGGCTTTGAAAATTACAAACAGAGATTGAAGAAACATTCCCTCAATCACCTTGGGCTTCTCCTCGCCAGATCTCTCACTTATAATCTTTTAGAACTATGCTCTACTATATGACATGACTAAAGGTGGAACTAATTGAGGGCCCTGTTGGCATTTTCTGATCCAAGAGTGTCTACTCAACTTTACCTTTTACAAAAGTAAAGATTATTAAGGTCCTTTCGGACTCCTACCTGAATCATAATCATCCTCTGATGATTCTTATTTGGCTAAAGCAGCTTTGTCTAACATCTTTAAATATTCGTATTCCACCATCTTTGCATATTATTCATCCCAATTGATGTTGTATGGGTCCTGAGCATCGTGGTACACGTCCTGAGAAGTGGAATATTCATATTTACCTTTTCCTTTTCCATTTGATGTTACTATTCATTTACCTTTTAGAGATGCTCTTCTTGTTGAAGTTTGTCGCATATCCATATTCATCTTTATCATATGGAGATTCTCTTGTTGTGGAGTGAATATCAAATCTCGCTTTGCCCACTTGTTGACAAAAGGGCTAGGGTTAATTTCAATATCAAGAAAGGAATTTTTAAATACTTTTCCAAAAGCACATGAAGGTTGGACTGCTAGCTCTATCCATTTAGAAGCTCCCACTTAAAAATCTGAAACATATTAGTGGAAGTCTCTATTGTATGTTGAACCCATAATCAACAATTTTCATTAATGTAGGTTTTAGCTTGCCATCCCATTTAAAATGTTATAGATGTGCAGATCTTGTTTGAAAGCATTAGGTTGACAATATGAACTACGCCATTATTCAAATTTCTTTTAACAACACTAGTTGTAATTAATGCCTTTTGATTAATTACAAATTTTAAAACTTTTGGATCTCCTTGCAGTTCATCAATCTTTGGTATGGAATGCTTCTTTTCCACTAAGTTTAATTTCCTGAAATCTTTGACCCAGAGAACCAACTATTTAGTAAGCTCTTCTTTATCTGTAAATTTGTTATCTCCCTTGGATTCATAACAAAATACATGTGCAAAGGGATTTGGGAAGAGACTTTCTCTTAATCTTACATTCTGAAAATCCCAAGGTGATGATAATGTTCTTAAATATTGTAATATCCTCTGGATACATTGAGAAGTTCTAATTGAAGGCTTCTGTCTACAAATCCTTCTTTTATTTCCCAATCAACAAAATTTTCAAAAATCTCATATTGGAGAAACGTATCAGTGGATGCATAGTTCTCATCAAATCTCTGCAAGAATGTTGCCTCAAGTTCTTCAAATATATTTGGAATCTTCAAAGACCAAATATATCTCTCGACTTCTTCTTTCATTTGTATAGTGTCTAAATCTAACATTTATGCTCCAGTGAATATAATTAAAGCAAAATCTATTCCTCCTATCAACTGATAATAGTTTAAGACTTTAAGGATCCAAAGCATGTTTCTGTAAATTGGCATGCCCATAAATCAGATAAGCTTTTAAAATAGATTTTCACCTTCATGTTGGTTAAAGGATATAGCTTTACTAAATCAAGATCTAGACCTAATGTTATGCCAACGTTTTTTGACTGCCATGCTTGACACTTCTGGATCCTTTGATTTCTCCTCAGTGTTAGTCCCATAATATTTTTTATTTCTTCAGTCACATGACTAAGATGACCTTCTACAACTCTGAATTTATATACAAATGTACTACAATCATCATCTTGAGGCTCCTTCCCTCATATAGTAAAGAGTGCTTTGTTCATATCTCTTGTTAGGGAATCAACTAAAAAGTTAGAATTTCCTAGAACCCATTCAATGTCAAATTCAAACTGTTGAAACCATATTTGCCATGAGAGGAACCTTCCTCAAGCAAGTTGTCTTGAAATTTTAGCAGACATAAAATATTTGAAGTTCATTGAATCTGTTCTAATAATAAATCTCACTGGTGCTAGATACAATTCAAAACACTAAATTCCACTGAAAATGGCTAAGGTTTCCTTTTCTGGAACGGAATAGTTCTTTTGATGTGGAGAGAACTCACCAGATGCATATGCACATAATTTTTATTCTTCATTCTCCCTTTTTTTCAAAAAGAATAGCTCCCCAAAAACTATCGAAGGCATCTGTTTGTAATTTCAGAAGACCATCACCTAGTGGTTGTAACTTTGGTAGCTGTTGACATTCTGATTTAAGTTCTTTGACAGCTGCAGTTGCTTCTGTAGACCATCCTCCTTTTAAATGTTGTCTGATAGGTGTCGTTTTCTTAGATAATCTGGAGATATATTTGTGAACATAATTTAAGATTTCCAAGAACCGTTGAATAGCTTTTGTGTCATTTAACTCATCAGAAACTCAAACAGTTTGGTTAAAAGATGGGGCTGCATTTGAATTTGTCCATTTACTATATTGATCCCAAAAGAATCTATACTATCTTTGAAAATAACCATTTTCTTTTCAGATAGAACTATACCATGATTTTGAACTTCGTGCAAGAAGATTTCAAAATGCTTTAAATGTGTTTCTAGATCAGGACTATGTATAAGTATACATCTATATATGTAACTATGAAATCATGTTTACCAAAAATATAGTCCATTCTTCTTTAGAAGAGTGCAAGTGCAGTTTTAGGTCCAAATGGTCCCACCCTCCATTGATAGAAACCAACTGGGCAAGTGAAGGCAGTTTTATGCCTATCTTCTTCTTGGATTTGGATTTGATAGTATCCAGACTTCATATCAAACTTTTTGAATACTTTGTTGTTTTGAATCTTCTACATAATTATCTCTCACCTCAGCAAAGGATAATGAAAGCTTTGAGTAATAACATTCAGAGGTTTATAGTTTATTACCATTGTGGCATTTCCTTTGACAATTTCTAAGTTATTTCTAACCTGAAACGCTGAACAAGAGTAGTGAGAATCAATTGGCTCAATAAGATTCAGATTCACCAATTTTTTTATTTGGCTTCTAACTTCTTGTTTGTCAGTGGGGGTGCAAGGGATAAGTTTTCCTTTTACTCCATTATCATGTAGAGTAACTATCTCTTGCTTAGGACTTTGTACCTCCCATTATTGTTGGTGATTATTTGAACACCTTTTTAACTATCTTTCATAAATAGAATTCTGTTCATCAGTTCAATTCATCTCAGTGCATGCCTTCTGTTTATTTTTAGACTCTATTCATTCTTCATATATTTGCAAGACTTTTTGCCAATTGTTAGAATCGTTTTGTGGTCTTCTTGCTCCTACTATTTTCTAGCTATGTTCTCTTCGAGCTTAAGAATTTTCTATTAACAACCTTGGAACATAAATAACTTTTTTCTTTAAATTTATTATTAGCTTGTCTTGGCTAATTGTTACTGGGAGCACTGAATTGATAAAAGGCATTCCTAGCATTAAGCTTGTAGATGGGTCATAATGCTGAATAATTGAGATTTTAATAGTATTTCCCCCAACATTTAAAGGAATGTTATCAACATAATGAGTTAATTGAACAAAACCTCCTATTGGTTTAGAAACAAGAATATTTTGAAGTGGTTTCCAGAAACTTTTGAATAAAGATGATATAGCCAAATTGTTTGATCCTCCAGTATCAATAAAGGAATCCTCATTAATCCATTCACCTTTAACTTGAACTTCTATTGGGATATAGATTAAGCTATTTGTTTCGACAATATTTTTTAACAAATTTTGTTCTTCAACTCTATTTTACTTTGGAATGACTAGTGTTGTGCTAGCTTCAATATTCTTTTGATATGGAAAAAAAGAATTCAATTCTTGAATTGATTGGTCTGGATGTAATTACCTTTCTCTTTTGTTATGTGCTGTAAAAACTCTGAGGTAGTGTCATCTTGTGAGCTGTCTGAATTTTCTTCTGATTTCTGTATCACTTGCATCAAATTCTTCAATGTAATGTAATTCTTCTGAAAAATCTTCATCATCAGAACAATATTTACAAATATTAATTTTCTATACACAATGCACATCTGTTTCTGTATCTGAAGCCTCTGTTAAAATATATACATCAGAGACGTCATCTCCAAATTCAACAATAGACCAATCGTCTTTGAATTCCTGAATTTCAAAACAAGATTTTAACTTATGAGAGGAAGTATTAGGACACTTTCTAGCAAAATTAACTTCTTGTTTACATATGAAACAACACTTGTTATTTCATGGTCTATTTCGTTTTTTCAAAAATTTAAATTTTTTGAATGGCTTCTTGGGATTAGAAATTCTCTTGGGTTTGAACTTTCCATATTTTCTGGTTTTCTTTTTCTTTTTAAATGGTGTCCATGGTAACACTGCTCGGCAGACATCTCAAGTGGGTGTAATGTCATGCGCCTTTTTCTGCCAACATAAATATTTAACCTTTTGAGTGCACCTGAATAGAATATCAACCCAACAAATTTGATCTATCTTTTTTGTCTGTACATCTAGATCTTTCATAATGAGATCTCCTAGATTCCCTGGAAGCTTAGAAAGAAATGAAATTTTTTGAGCGGTGTCATTGGATAAATTGCCTTTCAAGACTTTAGCCATAAAATCTTTCCCAAATTGGTCAAGATATTTCAAATATTTTAATTCCATTTGGCTTAAGTCTATTATAAGCTGTTTTTTCTCATCTACAGGTTCAGGAACAAACTGAGTTTTCAAAAAGAGTTCTAATGTTGCCAGTCCTGCCTCTATGACTTCAATGCGTTCCTCATTGGATGGTCCCATCCACCAATCGTATACAATTTCGGCCATTCTTTTCTCATCAAGGACCATGAAGGAAACATTATCTAGTTTTGTTGTAAGTTGCATTTGATACGGAGCACCTATCCATATTCTAATGGATTCTCCTAGATTTGATGAATTGTCTAAATCTAAAACATACCCACTTACATTTGCAGCATATAAATCTTCTTCTACTCTGGGGTATTTAGACACTTCTTTGAACACATGTGCTTTATTGTAATTTTTTATTGAAGGTAAAATCAAAGAAGGAAACTTTGAAGTGGCTTGGTCAAGAGTCATTACTTCTTCCTTTAAGGAGAATGGTTTTTCTTGTTTATAAATTTCTTCTTTGACTCTAGCAAGTTTTCCACCGGCCTTTGAACTAGACTCTTCTGCACTTGTTGCAGTAATTGCTTCTTCAGTTTCTTCTTCTTCTTCTTGATCCCAATAGTTGGGAGAACTCATATCTACTCTAAACTTGGGGACTTCTCTGGCTTTCTTATTTTGTCTTCTTCTTCTATTTTCTTCCTTTTCTATCTTCTCATTTTATTGTTCATCATATAACAATTTGAGATTTGCATTTATTAGATCTTCTTTCCGGCCCAAATCATCTAAAACATCTTTAGCATGTGAAAACCATATTGTTAGATAATTTATTATCTGATAAACTTAGTCAAGATCAGTAGTATTTTGAGAATTATGTTCTAGAAGAGCTGCACAATCGTCTATAATGGGTGACTATTTTGACTGGGATGAAGAAGTACAGAACTTAGTTTTTGGTGGCCACTTTTCCCCTTTGACATAGTGACGGTTTGCATACTAAAACTCTTCTACTGGTGGAAAATGAGATATGGATGTTCTAAAGATTTTATTTATAGCAAAAAATGGTTTTTCTTCTAGTATGTACAATTGATCAAAAGGAATTGATACACTGGTTTCTTGAGCAAGATGACTATATACATTTCTAGAAAAAGATTTGTTACTGCTTGTAGATGGTTTTTCTGATTAAGATATGGCTGGTAATAGATGCTTTTGTGGCATAAATATTGGTCTAGGTATGGATGACTTATCAGCCAAGATATGAACCCGACCATTGCTTATAAGCATTTTTTTTGTTTATGTTTTTGAGTTTTCTAAATTTTCCAAAGACTTATATTGAATATACCAGTCATTTGGAAGGGCTTCTTTATCATAAGAGACACCCTCAACCTGTGAATTTCTAACTCCTACAATCACACAATCCTTCAGTATTGGTTGTTTTATCTTGGGTTGAATAGTATTGGTAAGCTGAAATGATGTTAGGACTAATCCAGATAAGAACTCACTATCCTCCACCATTTCAAGACCTTTAACTCTAACCAAGATTTTCCAACAGTCCTTAAGATGAGTGTCAGATAAACTAATGTTATAATCTAGATATATTGTACCATACTGACAACCAGAGGATAAATTTCCCATTATTGTTCCAATACGAGCATGGTCATAATTGTTGTGCCTGGTGTCAAACACTTCTAATATAAATGGAGTATTTAAACCATGACGGAACAATGGAGCTAATCCGACCCTTATCCCTCCAAAGTGAAGATACGAAAACTTCTTTTCTTGAACATACTTTTTGAACTTTTTAATTTCATCTTCAGAAAATAAATTCAAACCGACTATTTGTACAGATGTGTCCAGAAATATTAGTCTTTAATTCTACTTATTTTAATAAACTCTTTCTAGAGATACTAAAGATAGATGGAACTTGATAAATCTCTTTTGAAATTAGGATTGGTTGGTTCCAAGTTTCAAGGTCTCCAATTCTCTCATGTTCAAAACATTCAATTTCGATAGATCTAGAATCTACTTCACAAATAGTACGTCTATCTATACTAGAGAATGTTCGCAAGAGGTTTGACATTTTACAAACTAAATCAGATATTGAATGAAGCATATTTTATCTAATAAGCAATTGTAGAACAAAAGATTTTCGAAGGCTACCTGGCTAACTTCAAACTTTGCTTATAGCTTGCAAGACTAGGCTAAGAGGACTTAACAGGGCTCTAATACCATATCTAGATATCATTGCTCAGAGAGTACTTAGATCAAGATAATTATGCAAGACTTTGTTAACTTACTTGAAATATTTAAAGATGAACAAAGGGAAAGAAAACTTCTCACACTGAGCATACGAGAGCACACAACCTCTCTCTCTCGGGTCTTCACAAAGCCATCGCTTTACAACTCCAAGTTCTTTTCAAGTTCAGGAACTATCCTTAGACAGGCGTCCCAACAGGCTTCAATATTAATTTAGGCTCTGATCTAAGATATTTCAAATCCTTCCCAAATTGGTCAAGATACGACATTATTCCAGTTTCCTGCAACAACACTAATTGTAAATAATGCCATTTGATTAATTACAAATTTTAAAACTTTTGGATCTCCTTGGAGTTCATCAATCTTTTGTATGGCCTACTTCGTTTCAACTAATATAGCTTATTTATCTATCTAGATAGCTTTGCTCAGAGAGTACTTATATCAGGATAATGATGCAAGACTTTGTAAACTTACTTGAAAAATTTGAAGACGAACGAAGGGCAAGCAAACTTCTCACACAGAGCATACGAGCACACACGATCTCTCTCTCTCGGTTCTTCACAATGCCATCACTTTACAGTTCCAAGTTCTTTTGAAGTTCAGAAACTTTCCTCAGACAGGCGGCCCAATAGGCTTCAATATTAATTTAGGCTCTCAACTAAGATATTTCAAATCTTTCCCAAATTGGTCAAGATATGTCATTATTCGAATTTCCTGCAACAACACTAATTCTAATTAATTCCATTTGATTAATTACAAATTTTAAAACTTTTGGATCTCCTTGGATTTCATCAATCTTTTGTATGGCCTGCTTCTTTTCAACTAATATAGCTTCTTTATCGGTCTAGAAACCTTTGCTCGGAGAGTACTTAGATCAGGATAATGATGCAAGACTTTGTTAACTTACTTGAAAAATTTGAATATGAATGAAGGGAAAGCAAAATTCTCACACTGAGCATACGAGTGCACACGACCTCTCTCTCTCAGGTCTTCACAATGCCATCGCTTTACAGCTCCAAGTTATTTTGAAGTTCAGAAACTGTCCTCAGATAGGTGGCCGAAGAGGCTTCAATATTATACAAAGCTTTGAAAATTACAAACTGAGATTGAAGAAGCACTACCTCAATCACCTTGGGCTTCTCCTCACAAGATCTCTTACTTATAATCTTTCTAGTACTATACTCTACTCTATGACATGACTAAAGGTGGAAATAATTGAGGGTCCTGTTGGCATCTTCTGATCCGACAGTGTCTACTCAGCTTTTCCTTTTACAAAAGTAAAGATTACTAGGGTCCTTTCAAACTCCTATTAGAATCATAATCCTCCTCTGATGATTCTTGTTTGGCTAAAGCATCTGTGTCTAACATACTTAAATATTCGTATTCCACCATATTTGCATATTCTTCATCCCAATTGATGTTGTATTGGTCCTGAGCATCTTGGTACATGTCTTGAAAAGTGGAATCTTCAGCTTTACCTTTTCCTTTTCCATCTAATGTTATTATTCCTTTACCTTTTGGAGATGCTCTTCTTGTTGAAGTTTGTCCCATATTTATATTCATCTTTATCGTATGGAGATTCTCTTGTTGTGCGGTGAACACCAAATCTCGCTTTACCCACTTGTTGACAAAAGGGATAGGGTTAATTTCAATATCAAGAAAGGAATATTTAAATACTTTTCCGAAAGTGGGTGAGGGTTGGACTGCTAGCTCTATCCCATCTAGAAGCTCCCACTTAAAAATCTGAAACATATTAGTGGAAGTCTCTATTGCATGTTGAACCCATAATCGACAGTTTTCATTAATGTAGGTTTTAGCTTGCCATCCCATTTAAAAGATTATAGATATGCAGATCCTATTTGAAAGAATCAAGCTGAAAATATGAACTACGTCATTATTTGGGTTTCCTACAACAACAGTAATTGTAATTAATGCCTTTTGATTAATTACAAATTTTAAAACTTTTGGATCTCCTTGCAGTTCATCAATCTTTTGTATGGCCTGCTTCTTTTCCACTAATTTTAATTTCCTGAAATATTTGAACTAGAGAACCAACTGTTTGGTAAGCTCTTCTTTATCTGCAAATTTGTTATCTCCCATTGATTCTTTATCCGCAAAATGATTTCAAGAGAGACTTTCTCTTAATCTTACATTCTGATAATCCCAAGGTGATGAAAACGTTCTTAAATACTGTAATTTCCTCTGGATACATTGAGAAGTTCTAACTGAAGGCTTCTTTCAACAAAATCCTTCTCTAATTTCCCAATCAGCAAAATTTTCAAAAATCTCATATTGGGGAAACGTATTAATGGATGCATAATTCTCATCAAATCTCTGCAAGAATGTTGCTTCAAGTTCTTCAAAGATATCTGGAATCTTCAGAGACCAAATATATCTCTTGAATTCTTCTTTCATTTGTATAGTCTCTAAATCTAACATCTGTGCTCGAGTAAATATACTTAAATCAAAATATATTCCTCCTATCGACTGATAATAGTTTAAGACTTTAAGGATCCAATACATGTTTTTCATAAATTGCCCTGCCCATAGATCAAATAAGCTTTTAAATTAGATTTTCACCGTCATATTGGACAAAGGATATACCTTTACCAAATCAACATCTAGACCTAATGTTATGCCAACATTTTTTGACTCCCGTGCTTGACACTTATGGATCCATTGATTTCTTCTCAGTCTTAGTCCAACAATATTTTTTATTTCCTCAATCACATGGCTGAGATGACCTTCTGGGACTCTAAATATATATACAAATATACTAAAATCATCGTCTTGAGGCTCCTTCCCCAGTATAGTAAAGAGTTCTTTGTTCATGTCTCTTGTTAAGGAATCAGCTAAAAAAGTCAGAATTTCCTATAACCCATTCAATGTCAAATTCAAACTGTTGAAACCATATTTGCCATGAAAGAAACCTTCCTCGAGAAAGTTGTCTTGAAATTTTAGGAGACAGAAAATATTTGATATTCATTGAATCTGTTCTAATCAGAAATTTCACTGGTGCTAGATACAATTCAAAATGTTGAATTCCATTGAAAATGACTAAGGTTTCCTTTTCTGCAATGAAATAGTTCTTTTGATGTGGAGAGAACTCACCAGATGGATATGCACATAATTTTTCTTCTTCATTCTCCCTTTCTTTAAAAATAATAGCTCCCCAAAAACTATCGGAGGTGTCTGTTTGTAATATCATAAGACCATCACCTGGTGGTTGTAACTTTGGTAGTTGTTGACATTCTAATTTAAATTATTTGACAACTGCAGTTGCTTCTATAAACTAGCCTCCTTTTAAATGTTTTCTGATAGGCGTTGTTTTCTCGGATAATTTGGGGATATATTTGCAAACATAATTTAAGACACCCAAGACCGTTGAATAGCTTCTGCATCTTTTAACTCATCAAGAAACTGAGACAGTTTGGTTAAAGCATGGGGCTGCATTTGGATTTGTCCATTTACTACACTAATCCCCAAAAAATCTATACTGTCTTGGAAAAGAACCATTTTTTTTTCAGATAGCACTATACCATGATTTTGAACTTCATGCAAGAAGATTTCCAAATGCTTTAAATGTGTTTCTAGATCAGGACTATGTACAAGCATATCATCTATATATGTAACTATGAAATCATATTTACCAAAAATATAGTCCATTCTTCTTTGGAAGAATGCAGGTGCATTTTTAGGTCCAAATGGTACCACCCTCGATTGATAGAAACCAGCTGGGCAAGTGAAGGCAATCTTATGCCTATCTTCTTCTTGGATTTAGATCTGATAGTATCCAAACTTCATATCAAACATGCTGAATACTTTGATGTTTTGAATCTTTCGCATAATTGTCTCTGGCATGGGCAAAGGATAATGAAAACTTTGAGTAATAGCATTTAGAGGTTTATAGTTTATTAGCATTATGGCCTTTCCTTTGACAATTTCTGAGTGATTTCTAGCCAGAAACGTTGAACAAGAGTATTGAAGATCACTTGGCTCAATATGATTCAGATTCAACAATTCTTTTATTTGGCTTCTAAATTCTTGTTTGTTAGTGGGGGTGCAAGGGATAAGTTCTCCTTTTCCTCCATTATCATGTAGAGTAACTATCTCTTGCTTAGGACTTTCTACCTCCCAAACTTGTTGGGGATTATTTGAATAGCTTTTTAACAATCTTTCATAAATAGACTTTTGTTCATCAGACCAATTCATCTCAGTGCATGCCTTCTGTTTATTTTTAGACTCTATTCTTTCTTCATTTATTTACAAGACTTCTTGCCAATTGTTAGAGTTGTTTTGTGTTCTTCTTGCTCCTGCTCTTTTCTGGCTATGTTCTCTTCAAGCTTCAAAATTTCCTATTAACAACCTTGGAACAAAAATTAGCCTTTTTCTTTAAATTTATTATTAGCTTGTCTTGGCTAATTATTACTGGGAGCACTGAATTGATAAACGACATTCCTAGCATTAAGCTTGTAGATGGGTCATAATGCTGAATAGCTGATATTTCGACAATGATCCCCCCAACTTTTAAAGGAATGTTATCAACATAATGAGTTAATTGAACAGAACCTCCTATTGTTTCAAGAATAAGAATATTTTGAAGTGGTTTCCAGATATTTTTGAAAATATGGTCTAGCCAAATTGTTTGATCCTTCAGTATCAATAAAGGCATCCACATTAATCCATTCACCTTTAACTTGAACTTCTACTAGGATATAGATTAGGCTATTTGTTTTGACAATATTTTTTAACAAATTTTGTTCTTCAACTCTATTATACTCTTGAATGACTAGTGTTGTGCTAGCAGCAATATTATTTTTATATGGACAAAAAGAATTCAATTCTGGAATTGATGGTTCTGGCTACTTACCTTTCTATTTTTTGATGTGTTGTAAAAACTCTGAGGTGGTCGAATCTTATGAGTTGTCTGAAGTTTCTTCTGTGATTTTTGTATTACTTGCATCAAATTCTTCATTGTAATGTAATTCTTCTGAAAAATCTTCATCATCAAAACAATATTTACAAATGTTCATTTTTTGTACACAATCTACATTTATTTTTGTATCTGAAGCCTCTGTTAAAATATATACATTAGAGATGTCATCGTCAGATTCAACAATAGACCTATCGTCCTTGAATTCCTCAGTTTCAAAACAAGCTTTTAACTTGTGTAGTATTTACCGGATTATCCATAGTATCATATTCATCATGTCAATGTTTCGAACCCCAAAGGGGATCTATCATCAGGACCAAAAAATGGTAGATATTGTTCTTTGAGAGAAGAATCCTCTGACCAGTGTATATATAAATCTAATTAATCCGAAATAGTGAAAGTTGACTAAGCCTACATATATTAGTTTAATTTTATTCTTTATTTGTGTCGTATTTACTGGATTATCCACATAATCATATTCATCATGTCGACATTTCGAAACCCATAGGGGATCCATCATCAAGAACAAAAAATGGTAGATATTGTTCTTTGAGAGAAGAATCCTCTAACCAGTGTATATATAAACCTAATTAATCCTAAATAGTGAAAGCCAACTAAGACTACATATATTAGTTTAACTTATTAGAGGAAGTATTAGGAAAATTTCTAACAAAATGACCTTCTTGTTTACATATGAAACAACAGTTTTTATTTCTTGGTCTATTTCGTTTTTTCAAAAATTTAAATTTTCTGAATGGTTTCTTGGGATTAGAAATTCTCTTGGGTTTGAACTTTCCATATTTTCTGGTTTTCATTTTCTTTTGAAATGGTGTCCATGGCAGCACTGCTCAGTAGACGTCTGAACTGGGTGTAATATCATGTACCTTTATCTGCCAACATAAATATTTAACCTTTTCAGTGCACCTGAATAGAAGATCAACCCAATAAATTTGATCTATCTTTTTTGTCTGTACATCTAGATCTTTCATAATGAGATCTCCTAGATTCCCTGGAAGCTTAGAAAGAAATGAAATTTTTTTAGCAGTGTCATTGGATAAATTGGCTTTAAGGACTTTAGCCATAAAATCATTCCCAAATTGGTCAAGATATTTCAAATCTTTTAATTCCATTCGTTTTAAGTATGTTATAAGTTGTTTATTCTCATCTACAAGTTCTGGAACAAACTGAATTTTCAACAAGAGTTCTAATGTTTCCAGTCCTGCCTCCATGACTGCTCTGCATTCCCCATCGGATGGTCCCATCCACCAATCATATACAATTCTGATCATTGTTTTATTAGCAAGGATCACGATGGAAAGATTATCCATTTTTGTTATAACCTTCATTTGATATAGGGCACCTATCCATATTCTAATGGATTTTCTTGGATTTGATGAATTGTCTAAATCTAAAACATACCCACTTGCATTTGCAACATATAAATTTTTTTCTACTCTGGGGTATTTAAACACTTCTTTGAACACATTTGCTTTATTCTAATTATTTATTGAAGCTAAAATGAAAGAAGGAAACTTTGAAGTGGCTTCGTCAAGAGTCATTACTTCTTTCTTTGAAGAGAATGTTTTTTCTTGTTTATAAATTTCTTCTTTGACTCTAGCAAGTTTTCCAGCGGTCTTTGAACTAGACTCTTATGCACTTGTTGTAGTAATTTCTTCTTCAGTTTCTTCTTCTTCTTCTTGATCCCAATAGTTGGGAGCACTCATATCTACTCTAAACTTGGGGACTTCTTTGGCTTTCTTCTTTTGTCTTCTTCTTCTCTTTTCTTCCTTTTATTTCTTCTCATTTTGATGTTCATCATATAACAATTTGAGATTTACATTTATTAAATCTGCTTTCCAGCAAAAATCATCTAAAACATCTTCAGCATGTGCAGACCATGTTGTCAGATGATTTCCTATCTAATAAACTTGGTTGAAATCAATAGTATTTTGAGAATTATGTTCTAGAAGAGGTGCACAATCAGCTCTAGTAGGTGGTTGTTTTGACTGGGATGAAGAAGTACAGAACTTAGTTTTTGGTGGCCACTTTGCCCCTTTGACATAGCAATGATTTGCATACTGAAACTCTTCTACTAGTGGAATATGAGATATGGATGTTCTAAACATTTTATTTATAGCAAAATAAGGTTTTTCTTCTGGTATATAAGGAATTGATACACTGGTTTCTTTAGTAGGATGACTATATACATTTCTATAAAAAGATTTGTGACTGATTGTAGATGGTTGATCTAACTCAGATGGCTGGTAATACATGTTTTTGTGGCATAAATATTGGTCTAGGTATGGATGACTTATCAGCCAAGATATGAACCCGACCATTGCTAACAGACATTCTTTTTGTTTTTCCTTTTAAGTTGTCTGAATTTGGAAAAGACTTATATTGAATATACCAGCCATCTGGAAGGGCTTCTTTATCATAATAGACACCCTCAACCTGTGCATTACTAACTCCTACAGTCACACAATCCTTCAGTACTAGTTGTTTTAGCATGGGATGAACAGTATCGGTAGGTTGAAATGATGTTTGGACTAATACAGATAAGAACTCAATATCCTCCACCATTTCAAGACCTTGAACTCCAACCAAGATTTCCCGACAGTCCTTAAGATGAGTGTCAGATAAACTAATGGCATAATCTGGAAATATTGTACCATAGTGATAACCAAAGGATAATTCTCCCATTATTGTTCCGATATGGGCATGGTCATAATTCTTGTTCCTGGTGTCAAACACTTCTGATATACATGGACTATTTAAACCATGACTGAACAATGGAGCTAATCGAATCCTTATCCCTCCAATGTGAAGATATGAAAACTTCTTTTCTTGAACATATTTTTTGAATTTTTGAACTTCATCTTCAGAAAATAAATTCAGACCGACTATTTGTATAGATGGTCCAGAAATTTTAATCTTTAATTCTACTTCTTTTAACAAACTCTTTCGAGAGATACTAAATATACATGGAACCTAATAAATCTCTTTTGAACATAGGATTGGCGAGTTCCAAGTTTCAGGGTCTTCAATTCTCTCATGTTCAGAACATTCAGTTTCGATAGATCTAGAATCTACTTCAGGAATAGTATGTATATTTATACTAGAGATTGATCACAAGAGGTCTGACATTTTACAAACTAAACCAGAGATTGACTGAAGCAACTTTTATCTAATAAGCAATTGTAGAACATAAGCTTTTCGAATGCTACCTAGCTAACTTCAAACTCTGTCTATAGGTTGCAAGACTAGGCTAAATTGTAAGAGGAAAGGCCAGAATAGTAATAAACTATAAACCTCTAAATTCTATTAATCAAAGTTTTCATTATACTTTGCCTAGACCAGAGACAATTATGCGGAAGATTCAAAACAACAAAGTATTCAACAAGTTTGATATGAAGTCTGGATACTATCATATCCAAATCCAAGAAGAAGATAGGCATAAAACTTCCTTCATTTGCCCAACTAGTTTCTATCAATGGAGGGTGGTACCATTTGGACTTAAAAATGCACTTGCATTCTTCCAAAGAAGAATGGACTATATTTTTAGTAAATATGATTTCATAGTTACATATATAGATGATATACTTGTACATATTCCTAATTTAGAAACACACTTAAAGCATTTGGAAATCTTCTTGCATGAAGTTCAAAATCATGGTATAGTTCTATCTAAAAAGAAAATGGTTCTTCTCCAAGACACTATAGATTTTTTGGGGATCAATGTAGTAAAGAGACAAATTCAAATGTAGCCCCATGTTTTAACCAAACTGTCTCGGTTTCCTAATGAGTTAAAAGACACAAAAGTTATTCAATGGTTCTTGGGTGTCTTAAATTATGTTCACAAAGATATCACCAGACTATCCGAGAAAACGACGCCTACCGAATAACATTTAAAAGGAGAATGGTCTATAGAAGCAACTACAGCTGTCAAAGAACTTAAATCAGAATGTCAACAGCTACCAAAGTTACAACCACCAAGTGATGGTCTTATGATATTACAAACATATGCCTCCAATAGTTTTTGGGGAGCTATTCTCTTTGAAAAATGGAGAATGAAGAAGAAAAATTTTGTGCATATGCATCTGGTGAGTTCTTTCCACATCAAAAAGAACTATTTCATTTCAAAAAAGGAAACCTTAGCCATTTTCAATGGAATTCAGCATTTTGAATTATATCTAGCACCAATGAAATTTCTGATTAGAACAGATTTAATGAACTTCAAATATTTTATGTCTGCTGAAATTTCAAGACAACTTACTCGAGGAAGGTTGCTTTCATGGCAAACATGGTTTCAACAGTTTGAATTTGACATTGAATGGGTTCCAGGAAATTCTAATCTTTTATTTGATTCCTTAACAAGAGATATGAACAAAGCACTCTTTACTATACGAGGGAAGGAGCCTCAAGACAATGATTTTATTACACTTGTATATAGATTCAGAGTCCTAGAAGGTCATCTTAGTCATGTGACTGAAGAAATAAAAAATATTATGGGACTAAGAGTGACAAGAAACCAATGGATCTAGAAGTGTCAAGTATGGCAGTCAAAAGATGTTGGCATAACATTAGGTCTAGATGCTAATTTGGTATAGGTATATCCTTTTCCCAATATGAATTTGAAAATCTATTTGAAAAGATTTTCTGATTTACGGTCAGGCCAACTTACAGAAAAAATTCTTTGGATCCTTAAATTCTTAAACTATGTTGATAGGAGGAATAGATTTTGCTTTAAGTATATTTACTGGAGCACAGATGTTAGATTTAGAGACTATACAAATGAAAGAAGAAGTCAAGAGACATATTTTGTCTTTGAAGATTCCAGATATCTTTGAATGACTTGAAGAAAAATTCTTGCAAAGATTTGATGAGAATTATGCATCCACTGATATGTTTCCCCAATATGATATTTTTGAAAATTTTGTTGATCGGGAAATTAAAGAAAGATTTTGCGAAAATAAGCCTTTAGTCAAAACTTCTCAATGTATCCAAAGGAAATTACAGTATTTAAGAATGTTTTCATCACCCTGGGATTATCAGAATGTAAGATTAAGAGAAAGTCTCTCCCCAAATCCTTTTGCACAAGTATTTTGCTATGAATCCACGGGAGATAACAAATTTGCGGATAAGGAAGAGCTTACCAAACAGTTGGTTCTCTGGTTCAAAGATTTCAAGAAATTAAAATTAGTGGAAAAGAAGTAGGCCATACAAAATAATTATGAACTATAAGGAGATCCAAAAGTTTTAAAATTTGTAATTAATCAAAAAGAATTAATTACAATTAGTGTTGTTGCAGGAAACTAGAATAATGACATCGTTCATATTGTCAACCTAATGCTTTCATATAGGATCTGCACATCTATAATCTTTTAAATGGGATGGCAAGCTAAAACCTACATTAATGAAAACTGTCGATTATCGTTTCAACATGCAACGGAGACTTCCACTAATATGTTTCAGATTTTTAAGTGGGAACTTCTAGATGGGATAGAGCTAGCGTTACAACCTTCACCAACTTTTAGAAAAGTATTTAAAGATTCCTTTCTTGATATTGAAATTAACCCTATCCCTTTTGTCAACAAGTAAAGCGATATTTGATGTTCACTCCACAACAAGATAATCTATATATGATAAAGATGAATACGGATATGGGACAAACTTCAACAAGAAGAGCATCTCCTAAAGGTAAAGGAATAGTAACATCACATGGAAAAGGAAAAGGTAAAGCTAAAGATTCCACTTTTCAGGACATGTACCAGGATGCTCAGGACCCATACAACATCAATTGGGATGAAGAATATGCAAAAATGGTGGACTATGAATATTTAAAGATGTTAGAAAAAGTTGCTTTGGCCAGACAAGAATCATCAGAGGATGATTATGATTTTGATAGGAGCCCGAAAGGACCCTGGTAATATTTACTTTTGTAAAAGGAAAAGTTGAGTAGACACCATTGGATTAGAAAATGCCGACACGACCCTCAATTATTTCCACCTTTATTCATGTCATAAAGTAGAGTATAGTTCTAGAAAGATTATAAGTAATAGATATAGCGAGGAGAAGCCCAAGGTGATCGAGGGAGTGCTTCTTCGATCTCTGTTTTTAATTTGCAAAGCTTTGCAAATTTTTCTTGAATTAATATTGAAGCATGTTGGGCCACCTGTGTGAGGACAGTTTCTGAACTTCAAAATAACTTGGAGTTCTAAAGTGATGGCATTGTGAATTCCCGAGAGAGAGAGGTCATGTGTGCTCATATGCTCAGTGTGAGAAGTTTTCTTGCCCTTCATTCGTCTTCAAATTTTTCAAGTAATTTAACAAAGTCTTGCATCATTATCCTAATCTAAGTACTCTCTGAGCAAAGCAGGAGAATGTTGACCACGGTGAGATTGATAACTATCTAAAGAATGTTGACAATCGTCACCCAACAACATAGTGAGAAAAGCATCTAAAAAAAAAAATAGAAAATGAATTCAATATATATGTATACATTCATATAATTCTACTTATTTATCATTTAAGTAAATGCACACACACACACACAGATATATATATATATATATGTGTGTGTGTGTGTGTGTGTGTTAACGATGGATATATATACCTCAACCTCCCCCTCTAGTAGAAGCTTGAGACCCTATTGATGTTGGTCTCGAAGAATCATGTGGAAAATGTTCATGCCTGATATGGATATCTATAGATATATAGAAGCATGATATTTAGAAGTTACCTCATGCATTTAAAAATCTTGAAATTTCTATTTAAAATATTAAGAATTCAAAAAAAATGATATAACCCTTCAAGTTAGCTCGTTAATTTAATTGATGTAACCCTTGAAATTACATCATGCATTTTAAGATCTTAAAATTGTTATTTAAAAACATTGAAAGAATTCAGAAAATTAATGTAACAATCTAAATCTCTTCATTTAAAATATAATCAAGATTAAAAACAAAAATGTTGAAGCACACACATTTTGAAAAATAAATAAAAAAAATTCTAATACATGTCAAGTTCACCAAGTTGTTCTTACATAGTAGGGATGCACTTGGTATAGAATTGAAAAAAACACATGGTCATTAAAAATGACACATTTATAACTAAAAATCACACACACATATCAAAGATAGCTTACATAACATTAATTCATCTTTCACACACAAATCTTGAATTGGAATTTCCCCATACAATAGATCACTATACATCCTCTTAATATTTGCACAATGTCTTATGCTAAATGATTGAAATTGGCTAACAATATTTTTTACTTCTACATGCAGTCGTTTTAACCTCTCTTTTTTAACTTGGTACACATCTTTCATCTAGTTGCACACAATTTCTAAATTGGTGAAGACTACAATTCCATTGGATCCATACTCCCTAGTTTTTCCTAAGCCTTCTATCAATGTAAAATATATGCTTCATTGTTTTTTGTTCTCCCATGTACATTCCTTCTCCTTCGGAGGACTTTATTTGTCACAATATTGCATAGCACATAAGTAATCATCGCTTGCCTAGAATTGCGATAACAAGAAACTTCTATGCATAATGTCCATTTCTCAACCATTTGTAATGGATTTTCTGATCCTTATAAAAAATTAATTCAATAAAGCGAATTTAATATATTTATACAGGTATTGTTAGGTTGTGCAAAATATCATTGTTTGGACGAATCTGCGAGAAGGCTAGGTAGCAAGAAATATTGTTTCTACTTGGTTGGATAGTTGCAGGAGGATTGCAAGAAGAAAGCAACTAGAGATCTCTAATTCAACTCAACTACAAATCTCTAGTTCAACAACTTAGCTTCAACTCAAATGAAGGCTGAAAGTATTTACTAATTTATTTCTATGTTCATTCCATAGATACAAATCTTTCTTGTTCAACTTATCTTCAAATCGCTAGAATTTTGAAAGTATTTCTTAATTTATTTTTATTTTCATTCTTGGAAATTTAACACTTATTCTACCTTGTTATAAAATTTGTTTATTAAAGCTATAGTTCATGTTTATTTAAATGCCATACATGGGTCTATTTATATGTTTCTTTAAAATCTATAGTTAACTATAGTTTTATTCTAGTAAATTTAATATCTATGGCTCCTTCTTAAAATTAAAACGCTAACATTAAAATTAAAACTATTCTAGTAAATTTAATATCTATGGTGCCTTCTTAAAATTAAAACAATAACATTAAATTAAAACGCCAAAAATAGATGACAAGGCAATGCCAACATTTTAATTAGATTCAGTCTCATGCACCCAACAAAATACAAATGAAAAAGATGTATCCCTAAAAGAAACTACTACTTGAAAAGAGCAAGTACAAGAACCTTCAATTAAGTGTATTCTACCTCATCTTAGAAAGAACAATGTAAACTTTGAAATGGGAACTCATATAGTTTCCTGTTTTTTTGAGGTAGCAAAAAAATCATCCGATTTTGAAAAACCTTGATTCAGAATACACTTTTTTCTTTTTGGAGCATATTTTTTACATTTTAAATTTTCTTATGTATCAAATAATAAATATTTGTTTTTAAATGTTAGTTATTTTAATGCTGATTTCGAAACATTTTGATGCAGCATCAAACCCTTTTTTTAGAGGGCTTATTTTTTACACTTTAAATTTTCTAATGTATTAAGTGTGGATATTTTTTTTTAAATGTTACATTTTTTACACTTTAATTTTTTAGTCAATTATTTTTTTAAATCATGATTATTTAACAATATGTTCTAGTTGTCTTATTTCTCTTTTTTTAATGGTGATTACTTAAAAAAAAACAAATATAAAAATATTATAAAAAAAAAAAAAAACACAAAAAAAACATAACAAATTAGATATATATATTATATATTATATATATATATATATATATATATATATATATCTTGTAACCGAAAACAAATTGAAAAAAATTAAGAAAAAAATTAAAATGTTTAAATAATTAAAATTATATAATTAAAAACGAGCAAACAAAAATTAAAAAATGATTAAAATTAAATTTAAAACGTTTAAAAAAACATAAAAGAGTTATAATAAACATAAAATAAAAACAAAATAAAAAATCAAATTTCAAAAAAAATCATAATTAACTAAAAATTAATAAAACATTACAATTAACATTTTAAAAAAAAAACTATTAAGAAACTGTAAAAAATACAGTGCCCCAAGTCCCCTTGGTGGGGCTAAAGGCCAATTCTAAGAATTGGCCTTCAGCCCTAGCAACCCTAGGGCGCGACTTTTTTAAAGATTTTAATTCAATGTTTTAATCATTTTTAATTAATTATGTTTCTTTTTTTTTTAATTTGATTTTTTTTAGGTTTATTATAATTATTTATGTTTTTTATTTTTTTTTAATAAAATTTTAAGTACTTTATTTTTTTTTGTTTGTTTTTTAATTTTTGTTTAAATTATTTAAAAACATTTTTTATTTTTTTTTCGTTTTCTTTTGTTAATTTTTCTAGTTTGTTTGTTTTTTTTGTGTTTTTTTTTTTTTAAATCCAGGCTTGTTTTTAATTTTTTTTTTTTTTTTTTTTTAGTTTTTTTTTAATGGATTTTTATATTTTTTTGTATTTTTATTTATTTTATTTTTTAATAGTTTTTGTTATTATTTATTTTTCTATATATTTTTTTTAGGTTATTTATGCTTGTCTCTTATAGGTTAATTATTTTCTTTCTTTTTCTTTTTCTTTTTTTTTTCTTTTTCTTTTTTTAATTTATTTTTTGTCTTTTTTATATATTTGACTTTTTTTGGTCCATTTTTAAATTTTATGTTATTTTAATATATATTGTTATTTTGATTTTGTTTGTTTTTTTTTTTTTCATTGTTTTAATTTTTGTTTTTATTGGAATGCCGAATGAATACAAAAGTTCTAGCTGGTTGAGGGGGGAGCTCTGCAACTTAAGAAAGGTTTGAAGTTGGCGCCAAGTCTAGTTTTAGGGTTCTATGGCAAGTTGTCCAAGGGGGAGCGCCACTCCCTCCTACAGTCAAGCCATCACGGAGGGAGGCAAGGAGGCAGGAGGGAAGAAGCTCAAAATACCAATGGAAAAGAGATCAGAAGCAAGAGGCAAAGATACAGTGGGAACTAATGAGATCTAAAATCAAGAAGAAAAACAACGGATAGTGAATCAAGAAAGGGAGGATGAAGGCAGTAGCAGGAAAATGCCTCATACGAAAAGTACAGGAGTCTGCAAACCCAGATCGACCATCATCCCTAGGGTCATATTAAGTTATCCAGTGATTCAAATGCACAGGAACCATATGAAAAAACATGCGATCATCTGCAAGTTTATGGGGTTATTGCCAATGGAGAAAGCTCTATACATCTAGATCAGCAGCCATTGGAAGCCCAAGGGAGAAATACATTTGCATCTGGGTTTTAAGGGATTCTTCACAGCGGTGTTTGCGAGCCTAGAGGAAAAAGACAGAGTGTTTGAAGGGGGACCTTACTTCTACGATGTGGCAGGACTCTACATTCGCCCATGAACGATGAACTTCATTCCGGAACATGAAACATTCACATCTATACCGATTTGGATCAAACTATACTCATTACCTCTAGACTACTGGCAACCAGAATCCTTGAAAACTATTAGAAACAAGCTAGGGAATTTCCTAAAAATAGCAAAGGAAACTCTCAAAGGTAAGTATACCTCCTTCACCTGAATATTTGTGGAAATGGATCTATCTAGAGCCCTTCTGGAAACAATAATCTTAGAAGTATATGATGAGGAATGGGTGCAAACAATAGACTATGAGCAAATACCATTCAGATGCCGCAAATGTCATGAACATGGACATCTATTCAGAGATTGTCCCACAAACAAGGTAAAAAGCATTGGGAAAACCTCTGTGGAAAAATATCGTGAGTGTTTTACCAAGGTTGGAAGTAAAGGGAAAAGGGGTAAAAGATCACATAAGAAAACGAGTGAATATAGACAGACAAAACACAATAGTTTGAAAATCCTAGAGGATATGGAGGAGAGCATGGAGACAACCCAGCTTAAGGAGAACATCCCCAAGGAGCAGGATATGGAACCTAAAATGGAGGAAATCCTAGTAAACAACTAGCAGATAGAGGAGATACAAAACTAAATGGAGATCAGCAAGGTCCATGAGATGGCCCCAAGTGAGGCGGGTATGGAGGATCATGAATTGCAGGAGATTCTAGACAGGGAAAATCTGGATCTAGAACAATTTCTGGAGCAAGGAAAGAACAAAGGAGTAGACTCATTTCCAAAAGAAGACTATGGTCGAGTCCAACAACTCTATCTATGGAGGGCACAATCAAAGGGAAATGGGGTCAAAAGAAATGACGAAAGCCAAGTGCAGAGTTGCATCAAAATGATGGAGAACTAGTAGACGCTATCTCCAAAAAAATCAGGAAGGAAAAGTGGAAGGAAAAGACAGAATGAATTGCTAACCGAATGTTGGAAACTATTGATTAACTCAGGTAAGATGAAAGATCTTACTAGCTATTCTTTTACCAACCTTTCTTAATGAAGCTTACAACCTGGAATATTAGAGGTTTAGGTAGTAGAAGGAAATAGAGAAATCTAAGTAATAGAATAAAATAAGTAAAACCAGATATGGTATTTATTCAGGAGACAAAATGTTCAATTGAGAAAATAAGAGAAATTCACAATAAATGGTTAATCAAGTATGATTATTTGAAGTTTAAAGCTGATAACTCTGTAGGAGGGATTCTCACGTTGTGGGATCCACAGAAATTGGGAATTCTGGATGCTAAAACATCTACGAACTATATTTCTTTAGTATGTAGTCCTATAGGTGACAAGGAGACTTACATGTTAACTAATGTATATGGCCCTCAACACCAGGCAGATAAACTCAAGATTCTCACCTCCTTGGAAGGGCTCAAAGCTCGTTACCCCAACATACCCTAGATACTAGTAGGGGATTTCAATATGATAAGATCTCTTTCGGAAAAAAAGGAGGCATGAGACAGCTTGGTAGGGACTGTGAAGCCTTCCAAAATTTCCTCATGAACATGGAACTCGTGGACATAGAGACTATAAATGGAACCTTCACTTGGAACAACAAAAGAGGAGGGGTTTCCCAAGTGGAATCAAAACTAGATAGGTTTATTGTTTCTAAGGATCTCATACTCACAGGATCAACAATCACAACGTCCATTCTGCCTTTCGGATGCTTGGATCATTGGCCTTTACAGCTAGAGGGATCCTTTATGGGCACTCTGAGAAATAGGTTGTTCAGATTCAAAAATGCCTAGCTCTCTCACCCCAATTTCACCAGTAACATTGCCACTTGGTGGAAGGAGGATTTGAATATTCAGGGTACCAAGATGTACATGCTCCAGCAGAGACTGAAACATATCAAATCCAAACTTAAGGACTGGAACAAAAAAGAATTTGGGGATATCATCAAGGTGAGAAAGAGTACGGAACAAAAACTCCAAGAAATCAATCAGATCAACATCACAGAGGGCTTCAATGAGGAAAGACAGAACCTAACTGATTCTCTACAAAAAAGAATGGGAAGAGTGTTGCCTAAAAGAGGAAACATTTTGGATACAAAAATCCAGAATTCAATGGATCAAAGAGGGAGAAAGGAACACCAAGTTCTTCCACAAATCCACTATGGCCCACAGGACACACAACAGAATCACAAAGCTAAAGGATTCTCAAGGAATTGAGCTTGTTGCTCGCAAGGACATGGAATTGGCCCTAGTACAACACTTCTCTGACATTGCAAAGGAGCCAGTGGAAGACAAAACTAGCTTCATTGATAAGATCACTCAACACATTCCCATGTTAGTCACAAGGGAGGACAACCATAATCTCAACAAGCCAGTCACGGAAGAGGAGGTCAGTGAGGTGATCGAGGATATGCAGAGTGGAAAAGCACTAGGCCCAGATGGTTTCAATGTTGATTTCTTTAAATCCTACTGGGATACAGTCAAACAGTACATCCTTGAGGTGGTGGAAGACTCAAGACAACACGAAAAGGTTTTGAAAGCTTTGAATGCGACCTTTATAGCTTTAATCCCCAAAAAGGAGAATGTTATTACTTCAGAGGGATTTAGGCCCATCGCCTTATGTAATGTGGTGTATAAAATTATCTCCAAAGTGATAGCCAACAGACTCAAGCCACTGTTACCTTCGCTCATCTCATAAGAGCAAACAGGCTATGTGGAAGGAAGACATATTCTTAACAACATCATCGAAGCACATGAGGTGGTTCACTCTCTAAAAATCAATAATCAAGTAGGTATGATCATTCAATTGGACCTCGCGAAGGCTTATGACAAACTCAACCAGTATTACATAAGATCTATTCTAAAATCTTGTGGCTTTAACCAAAATTGGATAAGATGGGTCATGGCACTAGTCACCTCAAGGAGGCAAGGGCAATCAAAAAGATCTTAAACTACTTCATTATGGCAGTAGGCAATGAGTTAAGACAAAACATGTCCAAAGTTTTCTTCTTTAACACTAATATTTCTATACAGAGAAACATCGATTGGATTCTTGGTTTTCAAAGGGAGCAGTTGCCCTCAAAATATCTGGGCATACCTCTTACTGACAAACCTCTATGTAAGTAAATATGGGAACCAATTTTAAACAAACTTCAGGACAAGATCAATAATTGGACTTGTCAGGCTTTAAACTTCGTAGGGCGACAGGTGCTCACTCAAGTGGTTTTGCAGGCCATCCCCATCTTTATGTTTGTAGCTATCCCTGTTCCACAAGGCATTAAGCAGAAAATAAGAAGCATTCAAAGAAACTTCGTGTGGGGCAGAGGGGAAAAGAAAAATAAGTGGGCTCTAGTTGCCTAGGGCAAGCTATTCAAGCCCAAAGGCCATGGTGGTTTGGGGTTGGAGGATCCAGAAACTCTCAGTCAAGATTCAGGTTCCAAACTCTAGTGGCGTTGGATCAAGGAGTCGAGTGCACCTTGGGCCAAGCTTTGGACATAAAAGTAGGCCAGGCACTAGGAGGAACATGATCATATTAGAATGACCGGACAAATTAGAGGCTCACCCATCTGGAACCTTGCGAGGGAGAAAAAAAGTATTGTTTAGCAACATTGTTTTTGGGAAATTAAAGTAGGGGATCGGGCTCACTTCTGGGAGGACAGCTGGTAACAGGAACCCATCATAATTAGCAATGAACTGGTAGAACTCAAGAGAGACACATATAGCATTGGCTTTCACTAGTAAAATATTTTTGGGATCAGGGGAGGGATAAGGATAAATGGAGGAAATGGAAGAACCTAAGTTATACTGAGGAGAGCCTTTGAAGACCATGGCAGAGGTTCTAGCCAAGGATTTAGAGCAATGAAGAATTTTGGTCTCCTCCTTACCTAACCAATTAAGATGGGGAAAGAATAATGAAGGCAACTATAATCTCAACGAGGCCAAATAGACAATCACTGGATTGAACTCTGTAAATGCTAAGAAAGTTTGGCAGGAATTGTGGAAAACTCCTTAGTGGATGAAAGTCAAACTATTTATCTGGCTAGTTCATCAAAGGAAAATTATCACATGGGATAACCTTCTCAAGAAAGGTTTCATTGGACCCTCTAAATGTCACCTTTGTGGCTCGCATGAGGAAAAAATCCAACACCTTCTAAATCTATTTTCTTTTTCTGCAAAAAATTGGGATTGGGTAGCCTCTAGCTTTAGACAAACTGACAAGGACGTGCTCAGCATTTCCAATACTTTAACAAACTGGAGAAAGAACTTCTCAGAAAATGAAATCATCAACAAGGCCTAGATTCTTGTACCAGGATTTTTCATCTGGATATTTGGAAAGAACGGAACATGTGGATCTTCAAAGATAAAGCTAGAGAACCCCTGCTTATCATCGATTAGATTTTGAAACAGCTCAAGGAAACAGTTAGGAGCATTCTGAGAAAAAATCCTTCAAACCCTCCTCTACCTCATGAGGTGCACATTCTTACCAATATTGATCTTCAATCCCTCAATCCTTAAGAAATAAAGAAGGTTGTGAGAAATATTAACACTGGGGATTGGGGTTAGTAGCCCCCTCCACAAGGCTTCTTCAAAGTTAATAATGATGGAGCTTCTAAGGGCAATCCCAGGGAAGCTGGCTTCGAGGGTGCCATAAGGGATTCTAAGGGGATGACAAAATACATTTTCCATGGCCACGTGGAAAAGGGTACCAATAACATGGTTGAGCTTTTGGCAATAGATCAATGTATGGAGATCCTGGTGGAAACAAATTTATGGAATGTTATAATTGAATCATATACGGAATTCGTCATCAAAGCTACCAAGAAGATTAAAAATGGAGCCTCGCCAGACAATGTGTCAAAGCACCGGAAGCTGCTGCAGGTGTTTCATTGTATCCAATCTCACTTATGAATCCTTAAAACAATAAGATTTGTCCATGTTAGGAGGAAGGCTAATATGCTTGCAAATAGGTTGGGCAACGAAGGCGTGGCCAATGGAGACAGGGATTCATGGTATCCGTGGAATTTACTCCTAGTAGGGAAGTTGCGGGAGGGTTGTGTCACCCTGGCAAATGTAGATTAGGGTTTGTGGATGGACAGGGCTGACACTAGGGACAGGGGTGGTGAAGAAAGTGCCTAAATCAACTTCGTGTTTTATTCAAAGGGATGATGGATGTAGGCTTTGAGTCGATCATTGACACAAATTGGATTTCCATTGCTCTTTTGGCTCAGTGGGTCTCTGATGGAGACTCCTTTTGGATGGCTCGGATTGGTTGGACGTAGATTGGCCAACGGGATTGCTCGGATGATCCTCTTTTGGTGATTTCGTCATCACAGAACCACAAGTGGTTTTTTGTGCAGGCTCTGGATGGTATCTAGTTTAGAGGAAGGGGCATCCGATTCCACTCAGGTTGTGACACGTGGCATCGAAATGAGAGAGAAAACCACTCTCATCGTGCGGTTAACCCCCATGCATCTTGGCTGTGCAATATCATCGAGGGGCATGGGATTGGGTCACCTCTCTCAACAGTCAGGATTTTTCGAGCGGGTTAGTCAAAGGTCCTGAACCTAATCTAATCTGGTGGTCCCCATCTTGAGTTGCTGGCGGGATGGTCAGCTAGGTGCCACATCACCCTGGGGGGTCCCTTACCTTCGATTGGTTAGTGCTCATGGTTCCATTCAGGGGTTAACACATGGCACTTTGAGATGAGGGGAAACCACTCTCTTTTGTTTTCCACGCTGACCTTTGGATCAGTTTCTTGTCCGCCTCGGTGGGGTTTTCTTATGCTAACTACTTACTATCCTCTGTTTTGGGAATCTTGTTCTATTGTTGTTGTGCATGTTTGAGAGGCTATAGTTAGCCCTTCTATGGCTTGGAGGCTTTTGTCCTTTTTGGATCCTTGCCACCCTATTGTCTGGGGCTTTCTGTATATTATGTAACTTACTTTGATTAATAGAAGATTCATCTCTTACTTATAAAAAAAAAAAAATTGTTTTTATTTCATTATTCTTTTGAAATTTTAATGTTTTTCGGAGTCATGATAAAAAAAAAAATACACCATTATTTCAAAATGTTGAAAATTTATCCTGAAAAAAAAAAAAAAAATTAAAAAAAATAAATAAAATATGTTATTTCAACATCAACACATCAATACTTTTCGTTTTCAGGGTTTTTTTACACAATTTTTGCACAAAAAATCGGTTTTCACTGCCATTTTTAAAACATGTTGAAAATTTACCCTATAGGAAAGAATTATTCCAACATCAAGACTTTTCATTTTTGGGGATTTTTTTGCTAGAGTTCTCGTTTTGAGTTTATAGTTCTCGTTTCAAATTTTACATTGTTGAAGTTAATAAGACCTATGTTACAAGAAAAATGGGAAGCTTGAAGTGAATTACACATAATGAAAAAGGAAACATAAATGAACATGTATTTTACCTCACCTTAGGAAGATAATAAGACCCGTGTTCCAAACAAATAGGGAAGCTTCAAGTGAATTACACATAATGAAAAAGGAAACATAAATGAACATATAGCAATATAATTAAGGAAAGTATGTTACCAAGAAGCATCAAGGTTGTTCTACGATATATGTCAAGGTAGAACAAGTCAACCCAATAACATTAAAATTAAAATACCAAAAATACATGACAAAGCAATGCCAACACTCTAATTAGCTTCAATCTCATGCACCCAACAAAATAGAAATGAAAAAGACGTATCTCAAAAAGAAACTACTACTTGAAAAGACTAAGTACAAGAACCTTCAATTAAGTGTGGTATGCCTCATCTTAGGAAGCTAATAAAACCCATGTTCCAAGAAAATAGGGAAGCAAAGTGAATTACACATAATGAAAAAAGAAACATAAATTAACATATAACAACAAAAGCAAGGAAAATATGTTACCAAGAAGCATCAAGGTTGTGCAATGGCCATGATATTATCATAATTTTCGTCAGCGTCCTCTTCGTTGATCAAATTTTCCATTTTGTTGATTAAAGTGTTATGTGCTAAGAAGATGGGGATATGATACTAGTATTAATGATAGGTACGTCATTTCTAGTTATTTGGTGCAATGCATCATATGCCCATATTCTGTGGATAGAACATTTTGATCAAGTAGGGGCTCCTGATAATCATAACGCTTCTTCCAAAGCATTTTGGTACATTTGGACCATAGTTATACGAGATAAATCAAGGTAGAACAAGTCAACCCAATAAAATTAAAATTAAAACACAAATAATAGATGGAGAATCAACGCCGACACTCTAATTAGTAATCCAATAATATCAAAACTAAAACATGAAGAATAGCTAACAAAGCAATGCCAACACTCTAATTAGCTTCAATCTCATGTACCCAACAAAATAGATTTGAAAAAGATGTATCTCAAAAAGAAACTACTACTTGAAAAGAACAAGTACATGAAGCTTCAATTAACTGTATTATGCCTCATCTTATAAAGCTAATAAGACCCATGTTCCAAGAAAATAGGGAAGCTTGAAGTGAATTACACATAATGAAAAAGGAAACATAAATGAACATATAACAACAAAAGCAAAGAAAGTATGTTACCAAGAAGAATCAACGTTGTTATACAAGATAAATCAAGGTAGAACAAGTCAACCTAGTAACATTAAAATTAAAACACCAAAAATAGAGGACAAAGCAATGCCAACACTTTAATTAGCTTCAATCTCATGCACCCAACAAAACAAAAATGAAAAATATGTATCTGAAAAAACAACTACTACTTGAAAAGAGCAAGTACAAGAACCTTCAATCAAGTGTATTATGCCTTATCTTAGGAAGTTAATAAGATCCATCTTCCAAGAAAATAGTGAATCTTGATGTGAATTACACATCATGACAAAAAAATAGATAAATGAAGTAGTCATGCCGTAAAGGGAAGAAAAAGTGACCTAGAACAAATTGAGAATGTGAAGGATTAAAATTTATAATGTGACAACAATGATTTGGGGGAATCTAAGCTAGAGGTAACATTTAGGGAATATGCATTGATAATATTATTGTCCTTTGAAATTATTATTGTCGAGTGACCTAGTTAAATGGGTCATTTACAACTTTTTTTAAAATACTTACAATCAAGATTCAGGATTCAGTGCTAATAGATGTCTATGAAGGGCACAAGCCAAATATCAAAGAATGAGACTACATCATAACAAAGTGTTAGGCATCTCAATTTATGGAATAAATAAATGTATGAAATAATGGACAGATATACAATTGTTGTGATTGCACATTCAAAACCAAAAATTTCATTATTTGTTTACATGACATAACATGAATTTTTCCGAGTTTGAGAACTAGTGGGTAACAGAATTGTACAACATTGTGCAAACAACATACTACAACCATGTATTGGTATATTAGGTCCTAATGCACCAATACACACAGAAACCATACATTACTAGGCTCTATAGTGTGACTGTCAATACAAGGATCTATGAATAAGTAAATTTGTTCTCTTTCTATATAGCTTAGCTCCAGGCATACAAACAGAAAGCTTAGTTGCGGCATACAGAAGTGAAAAATATTAGTTATTAGTTATTAATTATAGACATATTAGTTATTAGTTATAGTGCATGGAGAAATGTTGAGTCCAATAGTAGGTGTATATCCTCATATCGACGCATATCCTCATATCGATGCCATCAATTTTAATCTCCCTCACATTATCACAACTGCACCCACTCTCCCCGGTATTCCCATTTCGCTACCTTAATAATCATTCTAAATATATATTTCAATGCATATTATATATATCTGGATATATCTGGATATCGGTTAATTTTATTTTTAGGGTGTGACTATATCAGGTATAAAACGCATAATTGGACACATGTTTGAGACCATTCCTTCAAGAGATGTGATATTTATAAAGGTAAATTATTGAGTGATATTGGAATGGATTTTATATGTTATGGCTTTTGGGTACATTATATGTCTAATGAATTTGATTTTATTTGGGTGTGCGAATGAAAGCCCTTTCTACATATCTTGGACGCCAAGGATTGCACCAAGTAGTTCAACAAGTGTTATGTGTCCGTTCCTGATAAAGGAAATCTAGACTTTTGTATGCCTCCCTATTAGTTATTAGTTATAGGCATTAATTCATTGTTCCGAGCCATATACATGCGGTAGATAGTCATTCATGCAGTAGGTGGTAAGGAATTGCACTAATGTGAAATAATGGCACTAATACTACATTTGAAAATAGAGATATCTAATCATGTATTTTAGTGAAAACAGGGATATCTAATCATGCCTTCTAGTGATCAGTAGTGAATAAGCTTTAAACTTAACATTGAAAAAGTTGTAATGGTATTTAAGTTTTTAATTTAATTTTATTTGGTTAGAGAAAGTTATGTGAATTTAATTTAACATCTTCTACATTATTGAGCTTTCTGTGAATTCATCATCATCATAGCAAATAGTTCATTAGGAGCCTTGGGAAACTTAACTGGTGAGGATGAGGAGGCTGAGAAAGCTACCAACGACGAGTGCAACAAACCAATTCCTCTGGTGGCCAAGATACAAAAAATATAAAAACATTATTAAAAAATACAATTAAACTTATAAAAAAATTACAAAAAGAAAAAAATCAGACCTACCTCATAGTGCTCCGTAGGGCTTCATCTCAAACCAACCTCACAGTGCCTGGTAGGTCTTCGTCTCAAACCAAACTCACAGCGCTCAGCAGGGCTTCAACTCAAATCAATAGAGTAGAAAATTTAAGTAACGAACCTCACAACCCTCGACAACATAGAATGAAAAATCAACAAAGTTATCCAATCATCGTCTCAAACCAACATCAGAATGCTTGGAAAGGCTTCATCTCAAATCAATAGAGTAGTAAATTACAATAATGAACCTCACAATGCTTGGCAACACAAAACAAAAAATCAACAGAGAATAAAACTTCACAACATTGTCTGGCCCATCATATATAATAAATAATTCGACCGAACAAATAGTTCAGCTGAATCATTTATTCAGCCAAATTATTTATTCAGCCGAACTAATTTTTTGACGATTTTTTCAACTTCGGAAAATTTTTTGTTTAACGGTCAGTGTTAATCTAAATGGCCAAAATTTTGCCCGGACATTAGTTAAATAGTTCAGCCGAAAATTTGAGATTGTGAATATTTCAAAGATGTTTCTCATAAAAGTGTAACCCAACTTCACATTTTCACATCCGGACCATATTCTCTTTGCCAACACAAAAAGGCTAATAATGTATCTTCATGATTTATCAATGTGGGTCTTCTAAAAAGTATCCATAATGGGAACTTGTTTGACATGGAATTTAATTCTAGAGCCAATCAGTATCTACACTTTAAATTTGAGTAAACCTATAAGGATATAATCCAAAAATACATTTAAAATTTTAGTTTTTATTTTCCCTCCAAAATATTTTCATGTACCTCTTTTCAAATTTAAAGGATTTTAATCGATTTACATATTATGACATGGAAATTACATGAAATTTTCTTGGGAACATTTAGGCTCAAATTTTCTTTAATGCCATATTACAAGGGGCAATGTTAGAAAACGTAATCTTCTATGACTATGGTAAAAGGGTAATTAGCTATGAAGATTAGTTGTAGTAATAAGTATATCATTAAGCAAAATGATATCCCACACGTATCCTCCATGTCATAAATATTTATTGTTTCTTAATCAATGGTCATTGGAGCATTTTCCATGATCCTAAGTCTTAAAAATATAGGGATTCGTAGAGTGCTTCTATGTGGCTCTCCCAAGTAGTATAGAAACCCTAGGATGGTCTTGTGATGACATTGAATTGAAGCCATGGAATTCTATTGCAACAACATGGGGGATAACCACCCGGTCCAAACCTTCTATGAAACTCCTTTTCCATTTGATATGGTGGCTTCGAATAGGGATAATGGGACTAGTTTCCCAGCAATAATTGATATGATGATGATTGTGGTTTAAAATAAGGTATAATGGGAAATGACTTAACTAAAATTAACTAATTAGACAACAAACACATGCAGCTACCTATTCTAATATTTATCTTAATATATACCTGGGAAATAAATTAAATCATGAGATCTACAAAGATATCTTAGAGAAAGAGGTAATAAATATCATTCAATTGCTATAAGAGAAGAAATTGTTAATGGTAATTATTTTGACTAAATAGTAGGAAAAATAATTATCGAAACTATATCGCATATATCAATTGTTCATGTACTCAATAAGGAATCATAGCTAAAACATTTTACAAAAGTGCAATAATGTCAAAATGTAGCTCAGATTTCCTACCTAAAAGAATATAATAAATATCACTACTAATTCATAAACAAAGCTCAACCATAAAGATAGAAGTACCATATATGAGAGGTTCTACTCATGAAGTCAACAATATTGATCTTCTTCCTTTCAACTAAATATACTCTAAGAGTACAAAAGTGAAAATTCAGTAGAGTATGCTTCAAACTCTAAGAAAATCAAGATCTTGTTCCAATTCTCTCATTAAGACAGTCACAAAAGTATAAAAATGCAGGCCTTTGCAAAGTGTTTTTGATAAAATTCTATACCCTTCTCTAAATGCATGAGATATGTTTAAATAATACAACATATGTATAAAAAATAGATTATTACATAAAAAGATAAGGAGGTTTCAAACAACCTTACTTAGAATAAGTAAAATAAAAACTAAAATAGAAAATAAAATGATGACGAGCTTCTTCAAATTGAATGGTTCTGGTCAGCCATTCGGTCCTTGATTTCGCAGATATCTATCATTGGTGTCACCTACGGTAGTTAACAAATTCTAGATCTTAATTTTCCTGTAAAAACAACATCAGAGAGTGGTGGCATCATCTTTTGAGTGGAATTTGTTAGACAATGCAGAGTCATTCATTGATTGTGTGGTTTCACCAGAAACTGCTAGTAGGTTTCCCAATCAATCTTAGACAATTGCTTGATTTCCTTAACTTGCATGTTGGCGATATCTTTCCACTGTTTCTCTAACTGTTTGATGTATGGGAGAACTTATTTCCTGCATTCTTTAATGAGATTGGCACTATGAAGGTTTTCGATCATAGCCTCAATTATATTGTTTGTTGTACTAGTTTCTCTTCTTGCTTCCATTTCTGCTTGCTTCAATTATATGTCCCAATCTGTGAATAAAATATCCTTGTGGGAATTCTCTATCCTTGGAAAATTGGATTTTCTACCTTCTTCAGAATCCTACCAATAAATAAATTCTGAAATCTTCTTATTGACCTCTTCATATTCTAATCTTTGGTCAACCACTTTGATTGGTTAATGCATCACTTGTTTCACAATATGGATTGATCAATGAGATTTTTTGGCAGAATACTTCTCGTTGTTGTGACAACAGACAATTTAGTTCAAGTTATTCTTTAATCAATTCCTCTATTTCAGGGCTATCTTTTAGTTTATCCATTATAGTCTGCATTTGATGAATCTGTGAATCCTTTTGTATGATGTTTGTTTGATGTTGTAATCTCATCTATTCAAAATCATTCTGAAGTTGTGTCATTTGTATATCTACTTGTCTGTTGGTACTATGTCTCTCCAACTCAAGTTGTTGTTCCAACAACTGAACTCTTTCTTCTTCTTCTTTAAGCAAAACCCGAACTTCTCCTCCCTTATCAATTGTTACATTTGCATAGGTGCCTGCAAATTGTGATATCTTTGTAAAATTTTCTGATGGATGGATGGGGTGTCTTTCCATACTACCTCCATTGATTCATTTTCAAGATTTGTTGTTGCTGATGCATCCAATTTCCTTTTTTCCCTTTGCCTCTTCACTAAAGCCTTATGTGTTGGGCAATAGAATATATCTAGTGGGGATATTTCCTCAATATTTAAAACAATCTCTGAAGTTGGGTAGGCCAGGATGATTTCAATATCTTAAGTAATTTTTACTCCTTGTATTGTTGTTTCTATGTTTATAACCTGCTGAGTCTGTTTAGTAGTTTGAAATACAGATGTTCCTTCAAGACTTGTTTCTGTCTGCTGCACTTTGAGCGTTTTATCAAATTTCTCCCATTCTTTATCCATATCAATGACTTTGATCTTTTCTGTTTGAACCTGTGTGGAGTTAGTCTCTATGTGTTCCTCAGCCGAGGCATTTTTGGGCATTTCTTCATGAATTTCCTCTATGTCCTTCTGAGGATCTTTCTCAGGGATTTCTTCCTTATCCTAAGATTGGATTTCAGAATGTTCTAAACCTTGAACTGACTTCTCTTGATATTATTCATCATAATTAGGCTCAGAACTTTACTTCATGATTATGTTGGGAGTGGATTCTCTTATTTCTTCAATCTGCAATAGATCTAAAGGAACCTTTGTTAGTATTTTATTCTTGTATATGTGGAAGCAGTTGAGGTCCGTTGGGCTCATTTTTATTCATGCTAAATGTAAGGCCTAAGAAAATGTCTCAATTGCCTCAAATATATCATCAAATTCATCGCCCTCATGAATAAATTGTCTAATTTTGACCATAGTAGTGAAGTTTCGAGCAACCTTGTTTGGGTCATACTATCTGCATGGCACAGTAGCTATATTTTGGGATGTGATGTTCTGTATCTCTTTTTCCACGTGCCCAAAATCATGTAATGTGAAAGAACCACATTGCACTAGGAAGGTCGACTAGATGGACTTCTTCATTTCTTTTATGGTTTTGGTAATACCATCCCCCACTATTTGATAGGCAATCTCTCTTGCCAATAATTTATCAGGAACATAAAATGGAAGAACATGCAAAATTGTAATACTCCCAAAATCTCTGACATAAGTAAATAATTCCTCACCAAACCATCTTGCCACTGACAAGATGTCTATTTTAGCTTCCTCTGATACCCTAGGGGCTTTCTTATCAAAAATGGTTGGTAAATTGGCAACATAACACCATGACAAATTTTGTAAAAATGGGAGCTAAACTCTGATTCTCACAAAATCTTATGATAAACATGGATGGGAGTAGTGCCTTGTAGAGTCCACTTCTAGCCCATGTTTGGAAAATGTGAAAAAAATATATAGCATAGATCACATATGCACTTGTAAAAAGGAGGCATAACTCGAGAGGAGATAATTCTATTGTGTCTATAATCTGTAATGGACATAGCCAAATTATTTGACAAAATATTACTCCAGTTCAAAATTATAGCATTAACAGCTGCATCAATCAATGGAACCCATTCAATAGAAAATTTAGTACTATCAGCCTTTCCAAATAGCTTGCACATCATTACAGTTGCAAAATTATGTGGGGCTAATAGAGCTACAATTGGGTACATACCATTTTTCTCCCACTTGAACTTACTAGAGCTAGACTTCCAATTATGCATGACATCCATCAAGTCTTCATTTTGTTTCACAAAATGCTCAATAAAGGATTTCTCATAGAGCTTCAATGGTGCTGGAAAATGGTACATTTGGCGTAAATTGTCTAGAGTAAATGACCCCATGACTTCATGCCTAGAATTCCTGAATGTCCTATCTGAAATGTCAACATTGTTAATAATCCATATTACCATATCAGTATATGGAAATATTTTATGGCTTGCATCTATTCTATGCAAAAAAGAACATGCTACTTCAAAATAAGAAGCCTCGAATGAGACCTCGGCATCTAGTGTTGCTTTAGTTTCCAGGACCCTTGGGTTTTCTTCCTCCAGTAAATTATACTTTTCCTCACATGATGTAATCCCACCATTCTTATTGCATGTAGTATCAGAGAAGAGTGAAAGCGCGTCTGAATCCTCAAACGCAGTAGCCTCTGCAGTTTTCTTTCCTTTCTTAACCATTTCTCCGAGTAATTTTTTCTTTGGAACTTTCCTTAAATTTGGGCAATAGAGAAAATAGAATGCAATGCAGAGTGGCAATGAAAGTGGAAACACAATAACACAGTAAATTTTGAAAGAACGTAACGATGAAGGTTTTATTTCAAGTATGGGTAAAAATATATCAATCTTCTCGAGCCACCAAAAGAGTAAATGTGGTTAAACCTTATTAACTATTCATTAAGGCCTAAATGTAATTTCCTTTATGACCCATAAAAACATCACATCGCAAGTTTGTAAACAATATTTCAAATTTCTGTGTTAAGTGTGATATTGATCATGCGATTGTGATTAATCGCAATATCACAATATTGGGAATTGATCAATTCAAAGTTACTTTGGTATTTTACGATTTGCAATGAGTGACATACTTTTTACTTTTTCGAGTGTGTTTCCTTAAAAGGATGATTATTCCATTGAAACAACTATTTCGCGGTAGGTTAGAATTAATTCAAGTTATAACAATATTTATTATTCTATTGGGTTTGGACCACATTGCAATTCGTAGTTTGTTTTATGGTTTGCATGTTTGTGCCTTTTGAAAATCCGTGATGTGGTTGCGATAAATACTTTATTCTAGATTTTAGGCATCTATCGTTCGTTTCTTTTGAGCTTAGTCTTGGAGTATCCACTGTAGAAACCATATTTGTCAATGTTTCAAATCCCAATAGGGATCCATCATCAGGACCAACCTGAATGATGATAGAAGAAGAGCTTTGTAATAGGATAAATAGTTAAAGAAATATTTTGATTGAAGGTCAACTAATAATTTTTATTTTAATCTTTATTTTTATTTTTACTATCAATAGTAATAAAAGTTTTATCTTATTAA
>APFE030190227.1:67063-89773 GCA_000404065.3 Pinus taeda
ATTCTAATATTTGATCAACCACTTGATTAGTTAATGCATCACTTGTTTCACAATATGAATTAATCAATGAGATTTTTTGGTAGAATACTCCTTGCTGCTGTGACACAAAAGAATTTAGTTCAAGTGCTTCTTTAATGAATTCCTTTATTTGAGGGTTGTCTTTGAGTTTATCCATTAGAGTCTACAATTGATGAATGTGTGAATCCTTTTCAGTGATGTTTGTTTGGTGCTATAATATCATCTATTCAAAATCCTTTTGAAGTTGTGCCATTTGTATCTCCACTTGTTTGTTGGTGCTCTGTCTCTCCAGCTCAAGTTGTTGTTCCAACATCTGAACTCTTTCTTCTTTTTCTTTAAGCAAAAGTCAAACTTTTGTTGCCTTATCAATTGTTGCAGTTTCATAGACACCTGCAAGTTGTGATAGCTTTGTAAGATTTTTGGATGGATCTATGGGGGTGTCTTTCCATATTACCTCCATTGGTTCATTTTCAAGATTTGTTGTTATTGATGCATTCAATTTCCTTTTCTTCCTTTGCCTCCTTACTACAGCCTTATGCGTTGGGCTATAGAATATATCTAGTGGGGGTATTTCCTCAATATTTAAAAAAATCTCTGAAGTTGGGTAGGTCAGGATGATTTCAATATCTTAAGTAGTTATAACTCCTTGTATTGTTGTTCTTGGGTTTATAACCTGCTCAACCTGTTTAGGAGTATGAAATCCAGATGTTCCTTCAAGACTTGTTTCTGTCTGCTACACTTGGAGCTTTTTATTAAATTTCTCCCATTATTTATCTAGATCAACGACCTTGATCTTTTTTGTCTAAACCTGTGTGGAGTATTCTGCATGTGTTCCTTAGCCGAGGCCTTTTTAGTCATTTCTTCAGCAGTTTCCTCTGTGTCCTTCTCAGGATCTTTATCAGGGATTTCTTCCTTATCCTAAGATTTGTGTTCATAATGTTATGAACCTTGAAATGACTTCTCTTGAGATTCCGCATTAGAATTATGCTCATAACTTTTCTCTAGCCTTATGTTGGGAGTGGATTCTCTTATTTATTCAATCTGCTTATTCCTATAATTGTGGAAGAGGTTGTTTGTTAGGCTTAGTTTTATTGATGCTAAATGTAAGACCTGTCAAAAGGTCTCAGCTGCCTCAAAGAGATCATCAAACTCATCGTCCTCATGAATAAATTGTCTGATTTGGACCATAGTAGCAAAGTTTCGGGTGAACTTGTTAGGGTCATATTGTTTGCGTGGCACAGTAGCCAGATTTAGGGATGTGATGTTCTGTATTGCTTTCATTGCATGCCCAAAATCATGTAATTTGAAAGCACCACATTGCACCAGGAAGGTTGGCCAAATGGATTTCTTAATTTCTTTGAGGGTTTTGGTAATACCATCCCCCATTATTTGATAAGCAATCTCTCTTACTAATAATTTATCAGGAACATAAAATGGAAGAACATGGGGAGTTGTAATACTCCCAAAAACTATAACAGAAGTAAATAGTTCCTCACCAAACCATCTTACCATTGGCAAGATGTCCATTTTAGCTTCGCCTCATAGCCTCGGGGCTTTCTTATCAAAAATGGTTTGGTAAATTGGAAACATAACACCATGAAAATTTTTAAATTTTTGTAAAGTGGAAGCTAAATTGTAATTCCCACAAAATCCTATGGTAAACATGGATGGGAGTAGAGTCTTGTAGAGTCCATTTCTAGCCATGTTTGGAAAATGTGAACAAAAACATATAACATCCATCACATATGTGAGGGATAACACAAGAGGAGATAATTCTATTGTGTTTGTATTCTCTAATGGACATAGCCAAATTGTCTGATAAAATATTGCTCCAGTTTATAATTATAGCATTAGCAACCGCATTAATCAATGGAACCCATTCAATAAAAAATTTGGTATTGTCGGCCTTTCCAAATAACCTACGAATCATTGTGGCTGCAAAATTATGTGGAGTTGATAGAGGTGCAATTAGGTACATACCATTTTTCTTTTGCCTGAACTTTCTAGAGCAAGACTTCCAATTTTGAATGACATCCATCGGGTCTTCATTTTATTTCATAAAATGCGCAATAATGGCTTTATCATAACGCTTTTGTGGTTCGGACAGATGGTACATTCAATGTAAATTGTCTGGAGTAAATGACCCCATGACTTCATGCTTGGAATTCCTGAACATTCTATCTGAAATGTCGAAATTATCAATAATCCATCTTACCATATCAGTGTATAGAAATATTTTAGGCCTTGCACCTATTCTATGCAGGAAAGAACATGTTGCTTCAAAATAAGAAGCCTCAGATGAGTCATCGGCATCTGACATTGCTTTAGTTTCCAGGACCCTTAGTTTTTCTTCCTCCAGTAAATTATACATTTCCTCCCATGATGTAGTTCTCCATCCTTGCTGCATGTAGTATCAGAGAAGAGTGGAAGCATGTCTGAATCCTCAGATGCAGTAGCCTCTGCATTCCTCTTACCTTTCTTAACCATTTCCCTCAGCATTTTTTTCTTCAGAAATATCCTAAAATTTGGGCAATGGAGAAAACATAATGCAATGCAGAGTGGCAATTTAGAAACACAATAACACAGTAAATTTTGAAAGAACGTAAGGATGAAGCTTTTATTTCAAATACGGGTAAAAAGACATCAATATTCTCGAGCCACTAAAAGAGTAAATGCAGTTAAACCTTATTAACTATTCATTAAGGCCTACGTGTGATTTCCTTTATGACTCATCAAAACATCGCATCGCAAGTTTCTAAATGATATTTCAAATTGGTGTGTGTTAAGTGTGATGTTAATCATGTGATTATGATGAATCGCAATATTGGGAATAGACCAATTCAAAGTTTCTTTGGTATTTTGCGATTTGTGATGAGCGACATACATTTTACTTTTTCGAGCGCATTTCCTTAAACAGAGGATTATTCTTTTGAAACTGCTATTTCACGATAGTTTGGACTTAATTCAAGTTATAACAATATTTATTATTCCTTCAGGTCCAGACCACATTGCAATTCACAGTTTTTTTTATGGCTTGCATGTTTGAACCTTTGTAAAAGCCATGATGTGATTGCAATAAATACTTTATTTTATAAGGAATATTCTACACCTGAAGTTTTATAAAAAAATTCAACGCTGCCTTTGGTCTTTTAAGGGGCGTCTTTTATCGTGTTTCACAGAATCTGAATCACAACTAACCGTTGTTACTTTGGATATGCGATTTGCGATAAAGTGAGAATCATCAACTAAATTGGCTTAATATCTTAAGTTTTTCTAAGGTTTTACTCTAAATGGTTTCAAAAGGAAAGCTCTTATTTGCTATGTTTTTTGAAAAAAAAATTGAAGGGTCCCTATTTATTAATACAATATTAACTATTATATAATAAATGGGGGGGTTGTTGAATAGTATAACACATCCCCAGAGGGGGTCCCTCTCCCTACCCCTAATGAGTTTGCAGCCTTCCAGGTTCTCGTGGCTACACTTTTGAATAAACCTATAAGTACATAAGCATAGGAAAATTTTGTGAAGAAGTGGGAAGTCACTCCCTCAATGGTTCTTCCCTCGGGAGTTCAAAGAATAAATCTAGAATTTTTTTATAATGTTCTTGTGGGAAATCACGAGGATGTGGTTATCCCCATGATCTATGGAAGGATCGATAGACAAGGCTTGGAATCCGTTGATGAAGGTAAATATCAGTCTGTACACATGTGGCAATGGATATTTTTCTTTATTATTTTAACTCAAGGAAGATAAATATTTGATCTTCAGAAACAAACCTTGATTTTTTGGATCTCAAGGTATGTATATGAATAAGTGGTATTTATACTTTAACCAGATTGAATATATCCTTAATGAAATACCTGTATGGGCTAAGCTACCCCAAATCTCATTCTCCTACTAGGGAGACAAATATCCAAGAGAAATTAGAAATGGAGTTGGAAAATATTTGGATAGGGATACACCCAAAGGATCTTAGTTTGCATGTGCCAAGATTTCTATTAAGGTCGATCTAAAGAATGGTTTTCCTTCAAAAAGTAATCTTACCTTGGGGGTTGGTCTCATTTACAAAGCCTTGATTATGAACAGATCCCATTGAATGTCAATTTTGTCATGAATATGGCCATTTCATTAGAGATTGCAAGAAGGACCCTACTATAATGTTCTTTGATCCACCAATAGAATAAGAGGAGAAATGGCAGACCTAGAAGTGAGGAGGGAACAAAGGAAAATCAAAAGCAACTAAGAACCAAAATACTCAAAGAAAAAATGGGGCTTTATTTTCAGCATGTCCATTTCACGTATTGTAGACCCAAGCTAAGAGTGATCGAGAGGAAACCAATCCTAATTTGTATAAGCGGGGTTCTCGTGAGTAAGCAGTAATCCTAGAACATGAAGACAGAGAGATAAAAAAGACTAAGGATGTCTCAAACCTCGGGAATAACTTAGATATGAATCCTATTGAGTTGATCCATGTAGAGCCTCAAAATGTACCAATGAATAATAATAGAAGTCCTCTATCCAAATCCAGGAATGTTAAAGGGGGTCTCTCTTCCAAAAGGGTAATAACCCAAAATATGGGCAGACCTTAAGTTTGGAAGATGAAGGCAGTAATCATGAGACGGTGAGTAGCAATAAAAAGAGAGCAATTCTTTTTAACAAGACTACATGACATATAGAGGGAAAAAAATAAAAAATTGGGTAATCAGTTAGTAATCGTTGAGATACTCAAGCTAATAGAGCCTAAAGGAATGGAATCACTAGATTAAAGAGGTGGTATCCTTCAAAATCCTCCCAAGAAATTATGAATATCTCATCTTAGAATATAAGGCATTTGGTAAGCCCCATAAAATCCCTATCAGTTAAGGAAATGATGAGAAAAACAAAGCCTTTGATTCTATTACTTCAAGAAACTAAGCTCGAGGAAAAGAAATCCATTAATGTAGTTAAATCTTTCTGAAGAGATAACACTAGAATTATGCAAGGCTCCAAACAAGTGTTAGGTGGAATATGTATGTTTTGGTCCGAAATCTATTTTAAGATAATAGATAGTATCAAATCTCAATTTTGGGTATCATTTCTTTTACAAAAAGGATACAAATGAGAAAATCCCCATCATCAATATATATGCACCAGTGTGTTATGGGGGAAATCTATAATTTTTCTACTCCTTAAGTTATCTTAAAGAGAGGGCCTAACACAAAAACTATGTAATGGGTGGGGATTTTAATACTATTCTTATATCCTTGGAGAAGAGAGCGCATTCCCTTTCCAAAATTCCTTCAGAGAGTGCATAAAAGACTTGATAAATGAGTGGGATCTAGTAAAAATTCACCCCAAAACAAGTAAATATACTTTGACAAATAGAAGGAGTGGGGAAAACCATAGAACACCTCGACTAATCTCGTTTCTAATTCATGATAGTTCGCTCCTAGAGGGGTTGGATGATCTGAATTAGAACCTTAAACTCTCTTAAAGTTTACCGAACTCTGTAAAAACTCATGCCAAATTTTAAAAGTCTTATGGATGTCGAGCTTATCAGAAATAACCTCTAAAACAATGGCAATTTGTGGTCAGCACAGAACAACGAGGACCCTTCGTCAAAGTGTGTAGACCATTGGCCCATGGTGACCACGCGCTGGCACAAATTGATAAATGGGAGGTCAAATCCAGGAATAGAGGTGGTTTCTGATACATGATTAGTTCTAAAGCACTAATCGTGTATCGCAGAGCATCCCCCTCAGTGAAGGAAAGCCCCTAAGCACTTGGTCACAAGGAAAGCATAAAACCGTATGGAAAACACTGATTCCGTCAGAAGGCGGGTCCCATGCTAAAACCAGTAGCATATCAGAAGGGCTTCAAGCAGTAAGCGGGCTCAACCGAGTCCCACCCGATGCCATACATTAGGTGACACCCATCTGGTGGATGAGAGAAAAAACCACTCACATCGAATGGGTAAAGGTCATGCTACTTACCCACCCGATATGGACAGAGACCATAGGATCTAGAGGCTCCAGTCAACAGTGGAGAAATGATCCGATGGATGACCAGATTCGACGGGGAAATAGGCCGAGTCATATGAGATTTGAGATCTGGTATGATCGATGAGTTGGCAGAGGAATTAGTTTTGCGGAAAATCTTGGAGCAACAAAAATAACAACCGTTAAAAGAGAATTGATGCTCAGTTCATGAGGAAACAGGTGGCCACCTCTCTGTGAAGCGTTACACAGTGATGATGACGCAGAGCAGTGGAATTCAAGCGGATAGAGGTAGGAGATCCAGGGAGCCAGGGAGCGGAAACGAATAGTCATGGAGTGGGTTGCCTTTAAGCCATGATTAGGCAGAGAGTAAGACGAAAGAGGTAGAAAGAGAGAGAAGCAAATTGCAGAGAACAGAGAAGCTGAGCTGACGTGCATAGCAAAGGCAACATTGAGTAGACAAATATGGAGAGAATCCGAGAGTCTATGAACTCCAAAGAAGGCTTGAGAGGTTCAAGCAACTCTTCTGTGTATACCTGTCAGGTATTGAGTGCCAAATTGGACTCATACCACTTAGACCAGTTGAGGTCGAGATTCAGTAAGGGGAGTTTGTGTACTCTAGAGACTTGGGGAATCCAAGTATAATCCTACTGATCATCATCTATTAAGTGAGACCCAAATTGAGCTCATTATTGTAAAAAATATGCTTTTAAGACATAATTGAAAGGCCATGGCTGAAGGTTGGACCAAGAGACGTAGCCTAGGGTGATTGGGTGAACTCCTTATTAAGCTTGTTGTGTTTTATGTGTTTTCTTACTGTGTTCTCTTACTATTTCAGTGTTTGTTTATTTCACAATCTTATCAATCTGTTGCATAAAATAAAATTGGCACACCCCAGCATATGAATATGTAATACCTTCATTAATTATCTGAGGTCGTTTATGGGTGATTTCAGATCAGGTGGTGTCAGAGCTGTAGGTTGTTAAGGTTAGACAATCTTGTGTTGGATTTTGTTGTTGAATGCTAACTAGATCAAAGCTTAAATTAGGAGAAGAAGAGTTGGTTGAAACTAACCTGGAAATTGGAAGAGTCTATCCTAAGAAGAAAATGTCAGATGAAAGTCCCTTGGGACCAGACCCCCAATTTGTAGATAGTTTCCTGGCCATGAGGGCCATGGTGAAGGAAATGTATAGGGACTTTAGGAAACATAAAGATGAAGATTCATCAGGCTCCAAACAAGACAAAGGAGAAGAAGAATCTCTCCTCCATGACCACTCAAAAGGCAAAGGGAAAGAAGAAAACTTTCTCACGCCTCATAATATCCCTAAACATAAAAAGAAGACATCTTTGATTAAATTAGACGTTAAATTTGATTTACCAATATATGATGGAGAGTTGAATGCAGAGAAGCTGGATAATTCGATCAGACATATTGATGTTTATTGTAGAGTGCAAAGTATTGACTCAGACAAAAGTAAGATTCAGCTAGCCAGCCAACGCCTTGGAGGCACTGCCTTGGTATGGTTGGAAGGCAGGACATAAGTTGACATGAAGCAACATGGTAAGATTCTTTATGTCTGGAGTGAATTTGTTTCTGCAATCAAAACGTTGTTCTATCCACTAGCTTACATGCATCAAGCCATGATGAGCTGGCAAACTCTTTTCCAATTGAAAGGTCAAAGTGTACAAGGTTACACCCAAGAATTTAGGAAAAGAGCTTTGATTCTAGGAATTTCATTAGACTCACCTGAAACTTTGTTGAAGTATATAGGTGGTCTACACAGCTACATGAGGCACACCATCCTCATGTTTAACCCCACTAGTATATATGAGGTATCTGTTCAGGCTACACATCTAGAAGCTAGTGGTAAGAATGGGAACCCAGAAGTTGGGGGATCATCACAACCCACTACAAGCAAAAATAAGGAGAAAAGAAAACAGAAATGGAAAGAGAGGAAGACAAACACTATACAGAAAAGCAAGTCTTCATGCACTTAATGTAAGAAGGATGGGCATGATGATGAGCACTATTGGATTATGCATCCTGAGCTGAGACCTAAGAAGTTCGAGGGAAAGAAGAAGAAGACAATTGAAACTATTCCAAAGGATTTGGGGTCGGACTCAGGAGATGAAATAACAATCGCCGCAATAGGTATAAAAGGTAAAAATTCTGAAGCATCTACTAGTAATTCTGCACAATCTACTAATAATGAAGAAAATGAGAGAAAAAGGCATGACTTTTCCATATTCAAGTTATTTCCAAGCATCAAAAGATTGATACTTTGTTTGACAGTGGCTCACTAGTAAATTTAATTTCTGAAGCAACTGTAAAGAAGTTGGGATTACTGACTACACCTCACAAGAAGCCATATCCATTAGGTTGGTTATGTGATAAAGCACAACTACAAGCGACTAGAAAATGTAAACTTAAGTTTTCTTTTGGGTCAGCATTTGTAGATGAGGTTGAGTTAGATATAGTTCCTTTGGATATAGGTGGAATTGTTTTAGGAAGTACCTACTTGTATGATAGAAAAGTTATTTTCTATAGAGATGAGAACAAGCATCTGCTCATTAACTATGGAATCGAATATATTGTAAGAGCTCATAAGCTCAAGAATAATTATACTCTCATAAACTCAGGGTAGATGAAATGAATTGTAAATTCATGCAAACAATTTTTATTGATGGCTGTAAAGGAAAAGAAACCTGATAAAAATAATCTATTTGAGGGCTATGATGCTAAACAACAAGCTAATTTAGAAAATATTGTTTCAAAATATGATATCTTGTTTCAAGAACCTAAAGGTCTACCACCCTAAAGGGAAATAGTGCATCATATTAATTTGCAGCAAGATGCTCCATTACCTAACATCGGAATGTACAGGTTGTCCGCTTTAGAGAATGCAGAGATCAAGAAGCAAGTGCAGGAGTTGCTCGAGAAGGGGTTCATCAGACCTAGCACATCACCATGTGGGTCTCCAATTGTCTTCGTGAGAAAGAAAGATGGCTTGTGGAAAATGTGCATTGATTACCAAGCATTGAATAAGATAACAATAAAAAATCGTTATCCTCTTCCTCGCATAGATGATCTATTAGATCAATTCAAAGAAGCTGTTTATTTTTGAAAGTTAGACTTTCATAGTGGATATCATCAAGTCAGAGTTGCAGAGCAAGGTGCATGGAAGACTGGTTTCAAAACAAAGTAGGGATTGTATGAGTGGCTGGCTATTCCTTTTGGTTTAACTAATGCTCCTGCTACTTTCATGAGAATAATGAATGATGTACTCAGACCTTTTCTTGATGATTTTGTTATTGTATATTTGGATGGAATTCTTATATTCAGAAAAACGTGGTAAAAACATTTAAAGCATGTTAAAGCATACCCTAGATGTTTTGAAAGGAGAAAATATTTATGTTAAACTCTCAAAATGTGAATTTGGCAAAACATCTTTGAATTATTTGGGACATATAGTAGGGGGTGGTGAATTGAAGATAGATCCCTCTAAGGTTGCAGTCATTGTAAACTGGCCTAAAACCAAATTTGCTACAGAAGTTAGAAGCTTCTTAGGGGTAGCACAATATTGGAGAAAGTCCATTTCTAACTTTTCCTTAATTGCAGCTCCCTTAGATGCTTTAACAGGATTGAACAAGGTGTTTCAGTGGGGAGGCAAATAGCAGAAAGCCTTAAACACCTTGAAAGAAAAGATTAGTACAACACCAGTACTAGCACTGCCTGATCTTCAATGACCATTTGAGATTTAAATGGATGCCAATGACTATGCCATGGGAGAAATTTTGATACAGCATGGTAAACCCATATGTTATCATTCTGAAACATTTAATTCTGACGTAGGTAATTATCCCACATATGATAAAGAATTGTATGCATTAGTACAGAGTGTGAATAGGTGGAAACGTTATTTAATGGACAAAGAGATAGTTATACATACTGATCATCAACCACTTCAATATTTACACTCCCAAACTAAGTTGCAGCAATCAAGACACTATAGGTGGATGGGTTTCCTACAACAGTTTCATTTAGTCATAAGATATAAAAAGGGCATACACAATAAAGTTGCAGATATGTTGTCCAGACCAGTCATCAATGCATCTACTATACTTAAGCATAATTCTATATTACATGAAAGCTACGTTGAACAATATGCTCAAGATATAGATCTTAAAGATGTATATGAAACTTTAAGTCATGGCAAACAAATAGAAGAATTGGATTATCATATTAAGGACCGACTCTTGTATCATTGTGGAAAGCTATGAGAAGCACACACTTCTCTAATATCAGGTCACTTTGGTGTAAGTAAAACGATTGCACAGCTGCAAAGATTTTGTTATTGGCCGAAAATAAATGAGACAATATCTAGATATGTAAGAGGGTGTACCATGTGTGCTAAAAGCAAGCCCAACAATAGAAAAGTAGGCTTGTACACTCCACTACCAGTTCCTTCTCATCCTTTGGAAAGTGTTTCCATGGACTTTGTGGGAGGACTTCCTAAATATAGGAAAGGTCATGACTATATATATGTTGTTGTGGATAGGTTCAGAAAAATGTGTATTTTTATACCTTGTAATAAGCAAGTTACAGCTAAACAAACTGCAAAGTTATTCTTTCAGCATGTGTGGGTTCATTTTAGATTACCCACTCTCATTGTATCTTATCAAGATTCTCGATTTGTTGGGAAGTTTTGGTCGAGTCTGTTGGAACTGATGGACACCAAACTAAAGAAGAGCATAGCCTTTCATCCACAAATAGATGGCCAAACAGAAGTGGTCAATAGGACAGTGATCTAGTTTCTCATAGGCTATTGCAGCAAGCATCTTAAACTTTGGGACAAACATTTATGTTATGTACAGAATGCTTAAAACCGAGCTAGACATTCTTCTACACAGAGATCTCCTTTTGAGACCTATTTTGGTTTCACATCGAGGTCTCCCTTGGATTTTGTCTTTGGTAAAGACATAGCAGTTGATGGACACAATGATGTGGACAAGGAAATCAAGCTCATTGAACAAATCCAAGAGATTCACCAGGCAGTACAAGAACAACTGGAAAAGAGCCAAGCAAAATACCACGCAAGGCATTACAAGCAACAAATGGAGCATAGTTTCCAAGTTGGTGACCAAGTCTGGCTATATATCAGCAAACAAAGAATGCAAGGTGAAGGTAAAAATCTAAAGCCAATAAGGTATCGACCTTTCAAGATACTTGAGAAAATTGGTGAGAATGCTTTTCACCTTGATTTACCATCTTACATGCACATCTACTCAATTGTTAATGCAGATAGCTTGAGACTATTTGAAACTTCATTAATTGAAGATCCCAAAGAGCAGAGTCAATTGCCTTCTATCGATGATCTGTTACCTGAATATATCAATGAATTGCAGGAAGACACAGTTTTTTATAGGAAGGTGAGGATGACGCGTAGGGAATATGTTGAGTACCTCAGGATTGGACTCAAGGGTTCAAAGCCAAGAAGTGTAAAGTGGATAAAGATTGGAAAAGTGAAGTAGTTATACCCTCACTTAGTCGATGCTTGAAAACCAACTTTTGATGGTCCAAATGATTTTTCAGTGGGAAGGCCGAGATCCAAATTGGTTCCTTACACTCTCTTAAAGTTTCCCTAACTCTGTAAAAACTCATGCCAAAGTCTCAAAGTCTTATGGATGTTGAGCCTATCAGAAATAACCTCTAAAACAATGGAAATTTATGGTTAGCACGAAACAATGAGGACCCTAAGTCAAAGCGCGCAAACGGTCGGCCCATGGTAACCCCACACTGGCACAAATTGACAAAATGGAGGTCAAATCTAGGAATAGGGGTGGTTTATGATACGCGATTAGTGCTAAAGCTCTAACTGTGTATCACAAGGCATCCCCCTCATTGAAGGAAAGCCCCTAAGTGCTCAGTCACGAGGAAAGCATAAAACCGTACGAAAATGGTCGATTATGTCAGAAGGTGGGTCCCATTCTAAAATTAGCAGGATATTAGAAGGGCTTCAATTAGTAAGCGGGTTTGATCGAGTCCCACCCGATGCCATACATTGGGTGACACGCATCCAGTGGATGAGAGGGAAAATTCCTCACATCAGACGGGTAAAGGTCATGCTACTTACCCACCTGATATGGACAGAGACCATAGGATCTTAAGGCTATAGATCAATGGCGAAGAAATGAACCGATGGATGACCAGATTTGATAGGGAAATAGGCTAAGTCATATGAGATTTGAGGTCTGGTATGATCAATGAGTTGGCAAAGGAATCAATTTCACAAGAAAACTTGTAGCAATAGAAATGACAACCATTCAAAGAGAATTGACGCTCATTTCATGAGGAAACAGGTGGCCACCTCTCTATGAAGCATTACATAGTGATGATGATGCAGAGCAGGGGAATTCAAGCGGAAAAAGGTAGGAGATCCAGGGAGCTGGCGAGCGGAAACGAATAGTTAGGAAGCGGGTTGGCTTTAAGCCACAAACATACAAAGAGTAAGACGAAAGAGGCAGAAAGAGAGAGAAGCAAATTGCAGAGAACATAGAAGCTGAGCTGACGTGCAGAGAAAAGGCAACATCGAGAAAACAGAGATGGAGAGAGTCTGAGAGTCTGTGAACTCCAGAGAAGGCTTGAGAGGTTCAAACAACTCTTCTATATATACCTGTCAGGTATTGAGTGCCAAATTGGACTCATACTATTGAGACCAGTTGAGGACGAGATTCAGTAAGGGGAGTCTATGTACTCTAGAGACTTGGGGAATCCAAGTACAGTCCTACTGATCATCATCTATTAAGTGAGACTCAAATTGAGCTCATTATTGTAAAAAGTCTACTTTCAAGACACAATAAAAAGGCCACCACTGAAGGCTGGACCAGGAGACTTAGCCCAGGAGGATTGGGTGAACTCCTTATTAAGCTTGTTGTGTTTTATGTGTTTTCTTACTATGTTCTCTTACTGTTTCAGTGTCTGTGTATTTCGGAATCTTATCGATCCATTGCATAAGATAACATAGGCACACCCCAGCACATGAGTTTGTAATACCTTCATTAATTCTCTGAGGTCATTGATGGGTGATTTCAGATCATTAGATCAATTCTATAGTAAAGTTGCAATGATAATCCGACCACTATTCAATCTCTCCTATAATGGATTGTATGGAATATCTAGACCCAATCTCATTTAGATTTAATTCTGTATGGTTGAAGGAAGGAGGAGTTGTGGAGTTAGCCAGACCAACATGTAGGCTTCTAGTCATAGGGTCACCCATCTATGTGTGGGAATCAAAATTAAAATCAGTGAAAAAAGAATTAAGGAAATGGATCAAGGAAAAATATCACCTCTTGGAAAAAAATAAAATGATCTAGTGAAGAAATTAGAAATTCATCAAATTTTGATTGAAACTAGTCACATGGAGCCTTGGCATCTTTAAAATGAAAAAGAATTAATAAGGAAAATCTTTGCAACAAACAGGTAGGAAGAAGATCTATAGAGGTTAAAATCTTAGAGCCTTTGGTCCAAGTAGGATACTAAAACATATCCATCTTTCATAAGGAAGAAATGGCTCATGAAATATGAAATTGAGTTAAGGAGATAGCCCTTGAAGGTAGCCCAAGTTTGACCACAATTGAGGATATCAAGAAAAAAGCATATCTTCATTTTTAGGCCCTTTATCAAAACTATATAGAGGTAGATATGACCCAAGCTCAAGATTTTCTACAATGTGTCCCTTCTATTGTCTCAGATTCTCCCAACCAACTTCTTGTTAAAGAAATAGAGGAAGCATAAGTTTTGGAGGTAATATTGGACTTGGAGGTAAAAATTCCTCCTTTCTTGCTCTAATTCCCAAAGATTCAAATCTGATGAATTTCCCTCGATTTTGACCTATATCCCTCTGCAATGCAGCTTATAAAATTGTAACAAAGATCATTGTGTCAATGATTAAAAAATTATTTATTCATTTTAGAGAACAAAGGCAAATTTATGCAGCAAAGACAAATTTTGGATAATATTATCCTTGTCCATGAAGCAATTTATTCCAGTAAGGGTGCAATAAATCTAGGTTTGGTTATCAAGTTGGATATGTAAAATTTATTTGACTGGGTAAGTATTTCGTATATTTTCCTGATGTTAGAAAAACTATGTTTTGAAAAGAATTTTTAAGATGGATGAAAACATTTATCATGTCCCCTTGGATAGTGCCATTGGTAAATTTTCTTCCTAAACCATTATTTCTTCTAGGGTCTGAGGCAGGCTTGCCCCCTGTCCCCTTTTCTATATATCGTTATATTTGAAACCTTAAGTAGGAATTTTGAAAGAGTGATATAGGAAGGAGAGCTTATGGGGCTGAGTATCGAACATAATGTAAAAGGGGTAAATCATTCACATTTTGTAGATAACACCCTCTTTCTTTAGGGGTGGGTGGGGAGGACTCCAAAATAATTGTAAATCACTTAAAAAATTGAACTCCTATCTCGAACTATCTATAGATTTTGTCAATGAAAAGAAATGCCGACTATATGGTTCGAAGTTTTCTAAAGCGACACTAAACGAGATGTCAAGTATCTTGGAATTCCATATCGAACTAGAATGGATGTCATTTAAATATTTAGGAATTCTAATCTCATAGGGAGTAACAAATGTAGATGATTGGGAGAAAGTATTGAAAAAAAATAGGAAAATAATCCAATCCTAGGGTGCACATTGGCTAAATGTGGCAGGGAAAGTATTACTAATTAAGTATGTGTTATCATCACTTCCAATCTGTATGGGATCTAGTCTGCTCTCCCCTAAAGGAATAATCCATAAAATCAATGGTATTTTGTAGAAGCTCCTTTAGAAAGGAGGGAAAAATAACAAAAAAAAAATACATTTGGACAATTGAGCATAGTGTGTCTACTTAAAAAATTTGGTGGATTATCAATCAAAGATCCTAAGATCATGAATCCACCCTTGGGAGAAAATATTGGTTGGCATATTCTCTCAAATTCTAAAGAATTGTAGAAATAGGCCTTCACGCACAAATACTTACACAAAAGAAGGCTCATTAGACTTGAAAGAGAAATATGGCCAAGCATAGATCTAAAATATGGAAATTGTTCAAAGAAGTGGACCCTATTTTCCTTTATCACCTAGGATGGCAAGCTAGAAATAATTTGTGCATTAACCTGCAAAAATATTGTATTCCATTAACAAAATTATTAGTCAAGAATAAAGGAGTTAAAGAACTTTCCAATTGGATGGAATCAAATGGATATACGATAAGATCATTGATATCTCATGATGAGATGACAATGGTTATTGGGTTGGTTGGAAATTTCATGATCTCCCCCCAATATTCAACCTCCTTGGACAACATTAGTCAATTTATTAAAGGGCTTCGCTCCAATTGTAACCACGAGGTTGGATGAAAGAACATGAACTGGTAGTAAGAAGAGTGTTTATTCCATCATTGTAGGATATGAAATGTTAATTCAAAAAATTCCTCATCCTCCTACAAAAAGGTTATGGGGAATAATTTGACATAAGGAAGCTCTACCAAAAATCAATATATTATGATGGGAAATGGTTCATGGGAAGGTTTTGATGGCTGAAAATATTAAGAAAAGGAGCACTCATGGGTCATCCCAATATGTCATGTACAATAAGGAAAAAGAAGAAATTCCTCATGTATTTCAACAATGCACCTTCAGTCTAGAGGCCTAGAGAATTTCCTTAGAAAATTTTAGTGATATAGAAAGCAATAGTGAAAATTGGCAAGATATGTTCGACGGATGGAAATCCAAAATTCCTTTGCACCTAAAATCTGGTTCAGTATCCATGAGATGTTGGATGGCTCTACATAAGTATATGTGCTTGGCATTTTTCTTACCTATAACCAAGCAATTCTTCAGGGTGTCTATCCAAATTCCTCTACCTAGGCCTCCAAAGCAACACAATTTCTTTTTGAATCAATCTTTGATCATGGTTATGATTCTAGAGCGTTGGATGATATGATGCCAAGAGACGGATTGTCTCAAACTTGGTTAGATTCCACATCAATCTTGTATCTTCACTTATAAGAAATCCGTTAACAAGTCATATATTATCAAAATGGATTATGAATAATTCCATAATTGGAGGATTTATATGGGACAGTATTCTCCATGTTTTATTTATTTATTTTTTTAGGGCAAGTGTGGAGAGAATGGGCGTAATGGCTAGGGTTTCTCTGTCTTTTCATTTTCCTTATGTGACCAGTCTTCTCCAAACTTTAGACCCACCTTTTGCATCATTTCTAGGGCATAATCCCTCTGCTCGTGGGTTGGATAAAGGAATTTTTGAAGGGCCCTAATTCCGCTTTTGGCCTTATGTGCAAGGATGGAGACTAACAACCCGGGTTGTTGGCCATACCATACACCAGATCGTGAAGAAAAATTTTCTTCTCTCCCCATACTTTTGGGAGGGCTCAGAAGGAAGTAAAAGTCATCACAAACATGAGATGGGCCTAGATATTTTTAGGATTATGGTGACTATGGCATAGAAATCATATCCATGTCCGCTCTTAGTCACAAGTGCAATATCAATCAGATCAGAAGGAAAAACTTTGGATATAGTAGTGGATCTTCCACTTGAATGTTTCATTTCATATATTCATGGTTAAAGAACCTGAAACTGGATAATATCTATCCCTAGAGAAAATTCAGTCGCCAAAATGGAGGAGCAGTGCTAGATATGGGGAGTCCACTTCACTTTCACTGTATTAGAATTTTCCTCCATCATAGTGGGTAGGTTTGGTGGTTTGGCCTTCACTTCTGAAGTTAATACTACTACTGTAATCTATATCACTCTTTGTATCTCCACACTTATGCCTTGACTCAGCTGGAGATCTAAGCGACTATCAAGTAAGGGCACAAGATCTGGGAACTATGACAACTTTCCAAATTTTTATCAAACCCTTAGACATAAAATCTATATTATTTTTGGTTCATGCCTCAGATCACGTTCGAATCTAAAGCACAATATCAAGCACACTCTAGGTATCCCGTTGTTCCTACAACATCTGATCTGCAGAGGAAAATCCATGTAGGAAGATATGATGTTACAAAATTATCACATCCTTTCGTCATCTACCATCATCTTGAACTTGAGGGTTTGCGGAGGATCCTGTGGACCAAGAAATTCAAAGGGTGCAAGGGGAGTATCCAAATCTAGTCTTCCCAAAGAAAGATAACCGAATCCAAAGTAAGTAAATGGAGGCTTTTTTTCAAAGATATTCTCAAAAGGAAATTTATTGCCTTAGCAACACAAGATTAGACACATAATATAGCCAACCCCTATATTGTGTAAAAACTAAATCAAGTCCTAGAAATGACTATAGATGTACGATAAACAAATTATCTATGCACAACATATGAAACTCAAGTAGTCATTTGCAGATTCAATGGTTTCTGGCCAAAACCAATGGATCTCTTGCATTGGATAATCACAAATTGGACAATAAATTGTGAGATTCACCTTTGCTCCAGGGATTTTTCATTGTAAAATTTGTACCATCAAAAGATCGCTAATATATATTTTGTGAGGGTCCATGGTTATGGGGCTGTGTGGGACTTTTTTTCACCTTTTCGTTCCCATATTTTGATGTCAATACAATGTTAGTATCTAGAATGTCAGTTTCGGTTAGACTGCATAATCTTTCCCTACATTTTTGGCACCATAAAGTGTTAGAATCCATTGGGAACATAATAGGGCCATACATAAATATAGATACACAAAGATTTGAGGAACGAATCTACCCTTTCACCAAAATTTATGTGCAGGTAGACCTTAGTAACAGATTATCATATCATATTCTCTTGATAGATAGAAAACAGTACTCAACACAGTTCCTAGATTTTTAGACTACGACATTAAGATGTCAAATATATCGCCAAATAGGACATCTACAAAATTCATGCCCTAATTCTAAGAAAGTGCCTTGAAGGATAAATAAAACAGGAAAGCAAACCAAGGGATGGAAATTCCCACCAAACCGCCTGACGAAGAAGAGGATGATGAAGAAATGGAACCTCCTACCAATGAAGAAACCCATAGCCCACAAGAAAATGTAGGAAAGGGGAGAATTAATCATGAAGTTTCAAGAAATCCAACACACACATTGAGGCACGAGATGATCCCTATAGCAATGGAGGCAAGGTGATCAAATTGTCATCAAGTTTTGATTCATATAAGGAAACTCCAAGAATGAATGAAGGGACCCAAGTAGCACTTGTAACATCCACTCCTTCCCAAGGAGAATGGTGAAAGGTTTAAAAGAAGAAATGGAGAAAAGGGTAACATTCTTACCACCATTTCAGAGTTGTAATTTTGGTCTCTGTGATCATTAGTTTCGACTGTCATGATTGAATGCATTATCAGCATCTACAACACGTAATTTTATTTCATTAATAAAATTACGATTTTTCCTCAGGGAAAAAAATATTCTTCTTTTTTTATGGAGCATTGAGAGGTAATCCAAGGGAGGTAGGAGTGGGAGGGGTCATTGTTCATCCCAATGAAGAAATAGAGATCCAATATGCATGAGGTTTGGGGAGTGAAATTAATAACCAAACCAAATTTTTTGCCTTGTGGCACAGGTTAGAATTGGCTATTTCAAGAACAATTCAACAATTAACTGTCTCTAGAGATTCGATGATAGTCATCCAACAAGTGTGTAAGCTTAAAGAGAATTCAAATTCGTTTCCATCCTCAACCCTACAAATAATATGCTTGCAAATAGTAAATTTTGAGATTGTCGAGTTCTATCATGTCAAGAGACATCTCAACTCAAAGGCAAATGCATTAGAAAATAATGGAGTCTCCTTAGAACAATGGCTATTAGCTCAAGACGAAAGAAGTGTTGTGTATAAATCCTTAACATGAAAATCAAAAACATAAATCATATTTCAAGGATGTTTAAATTTTTAAATAGCATTAAAGGAAGAATAATTTGGATGGTTTTTTAACAACCTTATGTCATACCTTAACATTTTTTATCGAATCCACAAATGCTCTCTTCAAATTTTTGGAGGCTCCCCATCTAGGACCATTTGCACACCTAGCCTTCCCATGTGATCACAACCAAGGTTGGGGATAGATAAATTTTTTTAATTAATTAATAGATGTGGGTGGAAATTGAAGTTTTTTATTTACATATCTGAGAAACAGTAGACACAATTAGGGTACACAACTTTAATGGAGAGGCAACTAAGATGCAACGGTATTAATTCTAAACTTGAACACTTTGTCTAGAGAATGTACAGGGGAGCATGTCACATTGAAAATGGTGAGGGAATTGATGGCCTGGAGGGGGTTGGCACATTTGGTTATAAGTAGAGGTCCCTCTTCATCATCTCATCAGGAATTCGAGTATGGATATTCAAATTCTCTATAGGGAAGGAGATTCATTGTGTTATATCCAAATGAAGAGGTTGTCTAGTTCAAAGAAAGAAGAACTTAGCTGGCAATTGGATTACCTCACAATAAATATGGAATAAATTTTTTCTTTATTATCCACGCAAGGGGAAATGGGGAACGTAGAATTCTAAGCTCAATTTTCCCTCTTAAATTAGAAAATTGGTCTTATAGAGCAACATGGACATATTGCAAGTGATAGAATGGAATTTTCGCATGAGCATCATGCAACAAAAATCAGTGTGCATGAGGATATGAGTGTGGTGATTTAAGTGTAGCAGGGAATGACTCCAAAACAATTGATGATAGAATTTGAGGTGGAAACAAAGATATTAGCTTCTACTCCTTTGTAGCCAAGACAGGGTGATGAGGGAAAGGAAGTCAACCTTCAACCTGGGTTGAATAGTGCAAGCTAGTTTACTTCTAGTTTTAAATCATGTTATGAAATAATTTATTTGTTTTGGGATTTTTTTGTAGGGTATATAGGACATGTGAGCTTGGAGTTGCAATGTGTAGACATTGTATTAGAACTTCATGTATTTTTTGGACACTCTTGAACTTAGTGGATGAAGATCCTCTAGTAGATGTGAAAGGTTTTGGCCTTGAAACTAGATTGAAATTAATAGAAAAAACTTAACCATTTAATTTGAAAAAAATTATTTATAATTAATTATAATAATAAATAAATCACCCTAGATCCATTCTTAACTTTGGATCTACAAACTTCGAGAGGGATCAAACTCTTGAGATACAAAACTTCTCTTAAAGTGAAAAGTGATTTGATCCTTCTCAAACTTGGTATATCCAAAGTTAAGATGCCTCTAGGCTAGTTTATTCAACTTGGGTACCCTACCCCTTCCCAACATGGAAGGGTGGCAAATACATCAAATATTTGACCATCTCTTTAAAATATGATCAATATATATTAAAAGATATTTAAATATTAAAAGGGAGAATTATAAAATTTTGGATTTTGTTTTTTTTTTTTAATTTGAAATGTTATTTATAAAAATACTCATGTGGAAACATATACCATTGAATAACTAGGGTTGGATTTTTCCCTAAAACTAACTCTATTTGTCTTAGAGCTCATCTTCCTCGAATGTAACAAAACATGTTAACGGCCCAAGACCCAAAGGCATCTGGCAGGACTAAAATCCTACCCCCTTACACACCACCAACAGCTAATTCCAGGTGGCATGGTTTTCCTTGAACAATAGTGATGAGTCAACCTATGTTTGTGGATAATAGATAGTGATGTGTGTCTGTACTATTAGTTTAACAATTGAGTTATGATAGGTTTTCCCACTTGCGAAAAAATTATACCATTAACTCATAATAAAAACCTACCCCCTTACAGACCACCAACAGCTAATTCCAGGTGGCATGGTTTTCCTTGAACAATAGTGATGAGTTAACCTGCGTTTGTGGATAATAGTTAGTGATGTGTGTCCCTACTATTGGTTTGACAATTGAGTTATGATAGGTTTCCCACTTGCTAAAAAATTATACCATTAACTCATAATAAAAACCGAGAAAAAGGTGTCGGTTTGTAGATAGGCCATCAAAAAACAAATAAAACAATTGTTGAAAATGAGTGATCTAATGAGTCTTTAATTAGATAACTATTTATATCAATCCCAAGTAGAAAGAGAAAAGCTTTAAACATTCAATTCCAATAATAATAGGAAAATTCATAATATGTGAGTTCATTCTTCACTATAATAGTTTATTATTTTTGAAGCCATGAGATTGTTCATACCAACACACCCTTAATCCATTATCAATTTAAGGGTTAAATTAATAACCCTTAAATTAATAAGAGTAAGGCAACATGTAAGAGAATTATAAGAAAGGTATTAATAACTATTAATGTTAGGTAGTGAATCTCATATCTAAAACATTTATAGACTAAAATCATAATAATAAAATAAAAATTATTTTATCAAATTTATTAATTAATAAATAAATATATTTTTTCAAAATTTAAACTTTTTCTTATTTTTCAAATATTTAATTTAATCTATATTTTTATATTAGTTTAATACCAAATTTCCATATTAATATTAATAAATTTGGTAAAACAATTATTAAAATAAACTAAAACCATTTTGACTTCATTCCTCAGTGAACTCCTTCGTTATGCATTTCACTGCGACAAGTATACCATGGCCACACCCTCCACACGTAATGATAACATACACTAAATATATATTACACATGGACGTATCACAGGGAAAGGGCGGCAAAATCAGTACACGGATAAGGTCAACACATAATGTTATCACCGACCTGAGAGGACACAATTGTCTCGCAATCTAAAATTTAAAAAAAAAAGTAGTGGAATTTGAGATAAGTGAGTTGTTTTTTTAATGGTGAGAAAATTTATGATAATTGAGTTGCTAAATTTTTTATTTTTTTAAATGGTAGGAAAATTTATGATAATTGAGTGGTCAAATCAATAGTGGAACACTGATTATTAATTACTATTTATTAATAATTAATTTAACAGTGTTATTCACTGAAAATCATGCTACTTATAATTATTTAGTATTAATAATTAAGGGATAGATTATCACTCTTACTAAATATTTTTAGATTTTAGACAATTAACATATTTGTTACTTATGAAAAAACAATTTTTTATTTAAACAACAGCAATTTAGAAAGGAGTCGTTTGGAATTGCTTAGACGGCCAAAAATGGTGGGGCAAAAAAATTTCAAAAAAAATTGTAAATGTAGTATTTGAATCATGTTTTTGATGGTGGAAATAGATTCAGCACCATCAAAAACTTCTAGAATACCTAAAATTATGAAGTTGCCAACTTTTACTTGGATCTACAAAATCATTGCTAGATTTTTTCAAAATTTCCATAACTTTCCACGTAAAAAACATAATCATTAAACTAAATCATTTAAAAATATAATCATTAAACCAAAGCATTTAAGAGTATGTTACAAATTATGTAACCTTTCAAATCCAACACACAATTTTTGGACACTAATATATCTAGATAGAAATAAAACAAAAATGAAATCTGTGAATAACCAAATATCACTGGATAGAAATAAAAAGAAAATTAAATTCATAAATGACCAATTCATCTGTAAATTAAATGAATGAGTGGTAGGAATTTATACAAATCAAAAATACTTATCAGCCATGTCACTGATAGAAATGAGTAAAGAAAGTTTATAGAAATTAAAAACATTTATTTTATAGATTAAAAAATCACAAAAATTAAATCAATATATTAAAAAATAACAAAAAT
>APFE030190227.1:90266-130340 GCA_000404065.3 Pinus taeda
GAATAATTAATTTATGATTATATTCAAAAAAATTATATTTGAAAATTTATAATAATTATTATGAAATAATAATATTATTAATATTTACGCGATAAGGCATTCCTCTTTCAGAACAACTCCCTCATTTACCAATATATATAAGTTCCTCTTTCAGAACAACTCCCCCATTTGCCAATGTATAAGTTTGTAGTAATGTAACAATGTTAGATGATTAAAAACTCTTTGATCGTTGGATCCCAATATAACTGTCAGACTTCCTTTCCATTACGTTACTGCCAAGTCAGTCGTTGTGCCACCTTTCTCGAATGGTTGGCTTTTGGTTTGAGTAATTGTTCTGGAACTGTTCATTTTTGGTTTGAGTCTCTCAAATCGGGCGGTGGCTGCCCTTTGTGTTGGACGAGAATGAGTGACATTGTTTTAAAAGTTGTTTCATCGAAGAGAGCGGGAGACATTATTTTAGAAGTTTTTTCATTGAAGATTCAACTCGATGAGGAGAATAAATTGTGATTTTCAATCCTTTTGGATAATGTAATTGTGTCACCCAACATTTCTATCCCCATGCCCATGTCCATGCCTATGCCCGAGACGAGCATATTAATTCCATCTTGTTCTTCGCTGCTATCAGGCTCCATTGACAACCATGAGAGTTCATCCCTGATCTCTTATCAAACCATGTTTAGAGCTGATCAAACCAGTATACCACACGATATCCATCCATTTTCTATGTCCACTGCAGAATTCACAAGTGGGTTGCGTCCTTACCTGCGACTGCTGCAATGGTTTTCTTCTTCTGGGCTTTTAATCGGTGGCCTTGACCTTGAGACTTCTTCAGCGCAACCTATCATTCCAGGTCCACTGCTATTCCCGCAAACTAGCCATGACAATGTTTTCCCTGTTGCATCCTGAGCGGGGAACATGATGATGAGCACATTTGACATATGGAGACCGCCAAGCAAAACACCAAGCCAGCCCGTGCTTGAGGGTCAGTGCAAATTGAGCAGAGTCCTATCAATCTTGAGGAGTATTCATGCAGAAAGATTGGTACAAATATCAATGTCTGGGAGCGAAAGACCACCAGGGGGAATGGGGGAATGGTTTCTAGCGGTCAAGTTCATCATCTGATTTCTGAGCATAGGAGGAGGGAGAAATTGAAGGTGATCTTTGATGCAATATGTCCATTCATCCCTCGTGGCGCAAAGTTACGTTCCATGAAAATTAAATTTTTTGCTGTAATGAAATGAAGTTTTATGGCCATCCATTGACATTTGGATTTAATCTTTATAGCTATTGAAATTATATGTAATAGCTAGAAGTTCTTCTCTTAAATTTAAGTTAGAAGTAGGTAAAAAAAAATGAATTGTTGTTAATATATTTGTTGAAAGACAAGGCTTCCATATTGGGGTATACGAGAGACTATTTAACTAGTCTCAAATCGTGGGTGGAAGAACGTGAAGAGAGGAATAAACAGTTTGGAATCAAAATTGAAGAAGCTCCCACGTGCTCAATCTCAGGAGGGTGCAGCCACCAACATAGCCCTGCAATAGTCAAGAGGGTGCAACCACTAGCACAAGCCTATAACAACAGGGCTCCACAAATAGTGAGGGCAGTGACAACTTGGTGACAATTGAATTATCAAATATTGGAGGCAGTGATTGTACCACTTCTTCTAATGAAATGGAAAATATACTAGTGCTGGTCGACAGCCCTAGAAATTCGATTGATTTTATGATTTCTCTGCTACAAAGTCTGAGAGAAATGAGGGTTCCTCTTATTTCCGTGGCCACGTCCACAACACATCATGAACACGATCCATCACATTTGAGATATTGAATGACTGCAACCATCAAATGGCAAGATCATGTAAGAAACATATATAACTCCATTGCCATTTTCGTTCCATTCGAGAAATATAGTTGTATTTAAGTCTTCGTAATATTTATATTGTTATTAATATTTATGATTGGTCGGGAAATTTGCAGGACATGGAGAAGGTAAGGATATGGTTGGTGAGTAAGGCAAGCGAACATGGCAGGCCACCACCACCATAGGAAGGTTAGGTATGGTCAATGGTTTGGAACTTTAGACTCTCGATGTCTAGATGGATCTAATTGCATCTCAAATAATTATTCAAAGTCCACCTCCTGGATGCATGAGCACATTCAATTTGAATAATGACATCATTATAGTTTAATGGTTTTAACGATTTTGTGAGGGAAGTACATCGGAAACAGTTTTGACATTTGAATTAAATATTGTCTCGTGATACAGATAGGTTGGATACGACGATTTTAAGTTCCAGGAATGGAATTAATTTGTTGCCATTGGTAGTTAAAAATTTTGTATTTTTTGAAACTGTGAAGACGGGTCAGGATGTGTGAACCAAGCCGACAATGGGACTGAGAGAAAAATGTTACAATGGGAGGAAATTTCGTTAGTATTTGTATGAGGGTGCTTGGAGAAATAGCATCAAAAGGGGAGCGTTGAATCCACAATTTTGCACTATCCTAGTTGACACAGGAGGAGCTCATTGTAGGTGTGATACACCACCCAGCATGAAATCATCCATATTTATTCACTTCCATCCCACACAAGCATTCTCAGTCTTCATCGAGTGAAATCATACAGTACCAAAGGATAGGTTCATTAGGGGAATCCAAGGCCGTAATACCTGGCCCTGCCCCTTATGGAAAATGGAAACAACAATAGCTACCTAGATGTCGGAAGCATAGAGAGAGGGGCTTAAACTCAACACTTTATGGATGGAAACAACATAGCTTGCCCTTGACATCATTATGGATCCTTCAAGTTCTATGTTTGACATCTTTTTGTAATGAATGCCAGATGAGAACTATAATTATGTGGATAATCATGATAAAGGAAGATTAATCAAACTTAGGGTGGGATGGCCACTACCCCTTGATTCAACAAAGTGATGGTCGTGGATCAATCCTCAACCATATGTCTTGCGTTTCTAAAGTTTTTCATAATTTATAAATTTAATTAAAAATTCTATCATAGTTGTATCAAATTCAATGAGGGAATATATTAACCATTTTCAAATATATCTATTTAAATAATGAAAAAAGGTTATACTCTTCATACTATATTTAATTAAAAATAACTAAACTAAGTATAAATTTGCAAGGAGTTAGGAAATGTTGAGCTAAGTATTTTATACAATAACACAAATAATTAAAGTTTGTCTTTTCATTTTTAGTCATTATTTCAAGAGAATAATATTATATATTATATTGGGTGTAGAATAGACCATGACAGAGTATTCTATTAAGACACCCCATGGTGAAAAGGTCATCGATTTCAAATTTTATGGGAAAAAATTTTGCCATGCTAAGGGAAAAATTTTGCCATGCTAAGGGTTGGTGTGGCTCGGGCCCATAGGTAATTTTGATGGCGGCTTAGATACCTCTCGATTGTGGCAAATCCAGCTAGAGGTTAGGCTTGCTAGTCATATCAAGAATCACACTACCTAACCAAAAATATCTCTAGGCAATTTTGATGGCGAGTTAGATACCTCTCGATTGTGGTTAATCTAGTTTAGGTTTTCTAGTCATATCAAGAATCATGCTACCTAACAAAAAATATCCCTAGGAATATCCCTAGGTAATTTTGATGGCGGGTTAGATACCTCTCGAGTGTGGAAAATCCATCTAAAGGTTAGGATTGCTAGTCATATCAAGAATCACACTACCTAAAAAAGCATAAATATTAAATTTAGCTTTAAAATATACAAGCTATGTATATAATAAAAGTTATTATGTCAAGATGTGCTCTCTGGCCCAGTATGGTATAGAAGTTGTAATATAATCATTAACATTTTCACTAACTCAAATTACATATTTAAAAGAAAAATATTAATGTAATTTAGGTCAAAATAAAATAAAAATAACCCTATAAAAATAAAAATGGCCCATGGTTTTGAAAATCTATGGTATTGAAATGATTATTAAGTTATTTCATTTAGTTGATTGATGGCTAAAAGTTGTAATAAGTTATACATGGTTGGTTATTGAAGTTTGGATACACTTTTTATTTCTCACGCTTTCATCTATTTGACCATAGGCTAATTCTACTGATCAAATTGGTCCTATAATTTGAAGGGGTAAGTGCAAGTTTCTCATAATTTTGTTGTATTATGCTTGCATTTTTGAACTGTCACTAGATGCTTTTGTTCATTATAATATTTATATATTGATATTTTATTTGTGTTAATATAAAATGTTTATTAAATAATATTTAATAAAAATCATTGAGAAGACATAAAGGAAGCATAAATACAAGGTTTAAAAATATGGAAGCATATCAAGATTTAGTTTAAAATAAAATAGAGAGCACTTTGAGGTGATGAAGTATATACAGTAATATATATTAAATTCAATAATAAATTTATCAGATAGGAGAATGTCACTTTTATTTAACATTTAGGTGTTTTGTACTTGAACATGGGGTTCAAATGGTATGTTTCCATATTAATGATCAACATTTAAACTTGATATAATTATCCAAGTTTAATGGGATTTGTATTTATTATTTATTCATTTTATATCAGGCTTCTCACGTTTTTCACTTTCAGAAACATTTGATGTTGATTTAACTTTCTAGTTAGCTAACTCAATTTTAATAATATAAAAATTAGCTACTTTGGAGAAAGAGTGAAATTGAATTTTAGGATTTTGTTAAAAAATAGGTAATTGGTTATACTCCTATACAATAACTACACCGTAAGGAGTACCTATTTGATAACAACTACCCCAATTTCCATTATACACTGGTTTGTAGCATCGAATCAAATGTTAGACAATAAAAAACTCTTCGGTCATTGGATCCCACAACATAATTGTTAAATGAATTCCTTGGCATTATCTTGTTGCCAAGTCACTTTTTGTGCGACCATTCTGGAATTGAGTCTCTCAAATTGGGCAGTTGTTGTCCTCTAAGCTGATCTATTATAAAAAAACTACGATGGGTGATTATAAGTTGAGGAAAATTGTGAATGTGTGAGAATGATAGAGAGACTAGATGATGCAGGTGGATTTCATTATATAATTTTCGTTGGTTCTTATGTTTCCTTGAAGGTTTTTTTGTTTTACCATATGGCATCTTGGATCTCTGGTACATTTTTCTTTTACATGTTGGCAAATTTTTCTTTTACATGTTTTTATCATATTTGTAAATATCTTCTACATTTGAACTATGTTAATTTCATTATTATAATAATTTTTGAACTTATATAATGTCTGTATGGAGCATGGAATGTAGAATATTATTCCTTTCCATTACGTTGTTGTCAAGTCACTCGTTGTGCCACCATTCTAGAATCGTTGGATTTTGGTTTGAATCTCTCAAATGGGGCAGTTGTTGTCCTCTGCAATTGTATTCAGAGTCTGAGTTGATCTATTATCAAAAACTATGATGGTTGATTATAAGTTGAAGAAAATTATGCATGTGTGAGAATGATAAAGAGACCAGGAAATGGTAGTGGATTTCATTATATCATTTTCATTGGTTCTTGTCTTTCCCTAAAGGTTTTTGTGTTTTACCATATGTTAGCTTAGATCTCTAGTACATTTTAGATATCTATTCATATCAAACAATCAATATCTTGGATTTTTTTTTAAATCTTATGGTGTTGCGGGAAATAGCACTAACATCGACAATATGCTCGATGAATTGTATGATGACCTAAGTGGTTACTTTGACTTTGATAATTTTCTCGAAGATTTGGGACACGAAAGGCCTATAGCTCCTGAACTAATTTCCTAACAGTTCGTGAACAAGGATGATATCAATGACCTGTTGCACAACAACTTCATTTCCAACATGTTCGACACCTACACTCACCCTGGGGAGTAATTATCATAGATTTGTTGGCACAAATAAATAGAAGAAAATTCCTTCGAGTAATTAAATTATGATGGATTTGTAGATTGGATGAAGAATGCTCTCTTGAATGGCCCATATTAAGGGCCCTGTCTGTTTTATGCTAGATTTATAAAATGTTGAGGATCTAGTTTGTTTCCAGTCTCCAATTTTTCTAAACTTTCTAGTTGTACTATTAATATAATTGATATTATAAAGGAATGAGCCAGTTCATATGATAAAAACTTTGTTTGAGATAATTTACGTTTCATCTACTACTGTTTTGAAATTTAACACCTTAGTATTTATTTATTTTCATTCTCAACCTTCCTCTTTTGTTTCTTTTGTCCTTATTTGGTAACTGTAGAGTAAGCAAGTGGAACCAATTTCATGGTTTAGCATCTATGTTTTGTCACCTCTGATTACTAGATCACTTTTCAATCTTATTGGAACACATATAATATCTCATTCATGTTTTTACGAGTCAGATAGATGAGTAGGTTATATAAATTTTGGGGCCATTATTTTAAAACCAAGGTGAGGTGTGGTCTTTCGATGTAAAAAAGAAGTAGTATTTTCAGTATGGTGCTTATGGATGTCACTTTCTTGATTTTCATGATAAAATAGTTTAAATATTGTTGATTTATCTCTACATTATTTTCTGTTTTTTGATCTAGTAAGAGTAGAGCCTTCCATTAATCAAGAAAAAAATACATAATGTACACTTTTTTAACGGAGCCAAGAATAGCAACACCAGCTTCATGAACACTCAGCAGACAGCTGGGTTGACACAACCCCATACCTTACTCAAACAAAACTACAAAAAGAATGATGCTTAAACCACCAATGAACTACTCATTCTCAAAGCTTCGCTCTAGAAAAGTTGCCTTTCATCCTAACCCAAAAGGTGAATTTCAAGAGTTCTAAGGTACCTTCAGGTCCGCTAAACATCGTAGGTCTCGAGCAACAAAGAACTCGACAACCCTTAAAGATGAGGGCCCACAAAACCTACTGCCCACAAAATCCTATGGCCCATATATCCTACAACCCATAAAGCAATAGAGAGTGACTAAAAACAGGCCTTAACCTGTGGTTGAATTGGCATCCCGATGAACGGGCTATCCCGACCTCGAAGATCCGACAGTATATAACTGATTTGGGATAAACCAACTAGCCCACTCCTTAATTGCCTTTCGGACCCAATGAGAAACTAAAACCATATTTCTATAAAATTTCGGGTCCGATTTGTGGAATAGCCCTCGATTAGTTTTATGACCCAACTACTGTACGATCCGGCCCTCATCGATCCGATGGTCCAAAGTTGATTTCAGGCCAGCAACATGCCCACTCTCTATCTTTCCAATCAGACCCGATGGGTGGCCTAAACCATCTCTATAGTATTTCGGGTCCGTTTTATGGGATATCATTCATGCATCTATCCACCTAAAATCCATAGAATGTTGGCGCTCATTGCCATCATCGGTCGGCTGCCTGTCAACCAATGCACTGCTTACCCCTTGCTTCTTCCCTGTTATTGGTTCACTTTCTCCTGTCTCCATTGGACTATTTACTGCTTTTCTTTCATAAATTAAAAATACTCCGTATCTACGATTTCCTGTCTGTGGTAGTCCCCGCGTAGATTCCCTAAGGTTGTCGACTCCCACGCATAGCTTCTGTTATCTCTTGTACAGAGAAGTCCCTCATTCGCCAGACGATCCGCTAACCTGTTGGTTGTTTTGCACACGTGAACAAATTTGAGTGTTCTTAGCGTTCTCAGGTGCGATTGTATACGTTGATAGACCTGCAATGTCTCTACATTATTTTCAACTACATGATATGGGTTAGATTTTGTTGAGCAGAATTTATTGGATTAAAACAAGAACATGGCAGACACCAAGGAGATTAGTGGTAAAGAGAAATGTGATCATTTGAATACTTTTAAGGATCATGAGGGAAATAATATAGAGGTAAGTCAATAGTCAGAAGAGAAACACAAGAAATTTTCTCAAGAAGAGGTGTAGTTGATGCTATTATTGGTTCAATTCCCAAATAGCGGACATGTGCAGTTTTATATGGGTGGATCTTAATTCAGATGAAAATTCAAATTTATTTACAAAATTGTTATAGTCCTTTGTAGACACATGTTTCAAACTATAACAAAAAAAAATTATTTGTACTGATTAAGGTTCTCTATAGTAGGATGAAGTGATCAAGAATAAATAGAGAGAAATTGTACTAAAAGAAATGATTTATTTCTTTATTTATGAGGCATTCATGTTGGCATAATCAGACAAGGTCTTTAGCTTGAACATAGGGCTCATGATTTGTAAGGCTCAACAAAGTAGTATTGTAGTAATATTTCATTGTAGCATGGTCCTTCTCTTTCGTTTTCAACATTTGTCAAAGGAGTATCAATTAGTGCTATATGTTATTGCCTTGCGGTGTTTCCTTTGCAAGATTTGGTGCAATTGCTAGTTTTAGGCATCTATGGGTAGGTCTAATTTTACATATTATTAACGCATCATATCAATTAAATCTAATAAATGTCCATAAAATTCAAAACACTTACCTCATGGTACATCTCACATTACCAAGATTAACAAAAAAAATATTAAAATTAAGTTATAAATTATTATTTTTATTATTATTGTAAAACAAATTAACACATGAGTTAAGCATAGATGCATTTAGAAAAGGCTACAACAACATTCTTAACGAGCAGTCTTTAAGTGCGACTTTTTGGATTTTTTGACGGATTTCTTGCTCTTCATAATTGAAGTGCCCAAGGGATTTTTAGGGTGTTGAATCCATATATGTAGTAAAAAATATAGGTTTTGTTGCAACACCATGAGCTAATACTATGGCTTACAAATACCACATACCCAAAAAACCATAACTAGTTCATATGACATGTTTTTTAATTAATCAATTTAATTAGAAGAGAAGAAAATGCATAACTACTTTTAAGATAAATTATAAACTTTGATTTACGAATACTATTATGATTATTCTAAATATTTGGTGTAGTTTAAATCTTTACCATCTACTTATTAATTATTGATATTAAATTAAAATTATAGAAATTTTATTTCAAAATAAATATAGTTATCAACATAAACATAAACACACCTATGACATAAATTAGAGATATAATTTTAATCTAAAATCAAAATAATTTGATTTTTAAAAATTTTAACTAATATATTTATTTAATAATAATGATAATAATAATATATTATTATAAAATTAACATAGATACAAATATTAAATGGAAAAAAAGATTTATCTAATATAAAAATGCTATGATAAATAGTATATAGATGCTTGGCAAGGTTGAGCTAATCACAGAACGTTACATTCGTCCAGTGACATCGGGTTAGGGCGTTTCCAACCGGGTTCTCGTTGGCAAGGAATATCGGATTGTCAGGCGGGTGAGCTGCTCGGTTGATGTCGGAGCCCAGAGATCCCAGAAATTTGGCAGCTTTTAGACTATGAGAGTTGGAACACGTCAAGGAGGCTTCAAAATTCAGGCAACCATTTTCTACAGCCACTATATTAACAACAGAATAATTTGACGACCCGGAGTAATCCTAGTTGGACGTGGGATTATTGTCGCTGCTAATAATATCAGATCTCATCGCATCATCGCTGCAAACAAAACCCGTCTCGGATGTCGAACCGTCGACCTCTACAATATAAACTGCATTCAGATCTAACATCATTTCCTTTGCCTAATCCTTGAAATTTTCTTTCATCTCCTATTTCCCAGGCTGTTAGTTGATCTATGCGTCTTCTTGATGAGGTTCTTCGAGGGTCAATGAACTCGGGCAAGAGGTGTCGTGGTTTAAGCAGGACAAATGGGAAAATCTTCAAAGGTCTTTGAATGTAGAGATCTTGTTTCAAATGCAGAGATTTCTCGATACTAAAAGAAAGATTTTCCCTATTAGGGTTTTTTTTAGATTAAAAGGCTTACTGAGACTCTGCGGTGGGGTTTTAGATCTAATCTTATGCGGCTAGATCTAGATCTAGATCTAATATTCTACCTTATTTCTCTACGGCTAGGTTCTAAATCTAATCTTCTGCGGCTAGATATAGATCTAATCTTCTGCCTATTTCTCTGCGGCTGGGTCTCGGCTCCCACGCTGTGTTTCGGCACTCTCCGCTCTCTCACGCTGTGGGGTTATCAAAGGCAACAACCAATTTCATAGACGAACCACCTGTTCAATCTTCTGCGGCTAAATCTAGATCTAATTTTCTGCCTTACTTCTCTGCGGCTAGGTTCTATGAGCAAATATGGCTCTAGCTTTGTGAAAATAGCTACTAGCTCAGTTTCGTCCACTTCTAGAGGGCAAGCTCATGCCCATATCATCAATGAAGCCCCAGCTCCCACTATCCAGGTGGTCCAGGCCTCACTCGATGAGGCTTTGAAGTTTTCCAAAAGTGCCCTAATATGTCGGTTCAATGGTTTTTTGGCCATAGCTAACAGTGCTCCACAATTGGATCTTGGAGGTATAGAAGCCTATCATTTCTGATGAAATTAATATCAACCCCTATGCTAGGGGTTTCTTTATAGTAGATTTTGAAAATCCTAAAAGCAAATAATGTATTCTAGATTCCGACCCTTGGTTTTGGGAAAAATCAGGCCTATTCATGAAGCCATGGAACCCATCATTCGATCCCTCAATAGCAGTCATAACCTCAGCACTAGTTTGGGTGAGATGGCCAAGCCTACCCTTGCATCTATGGAATCTCTCCTCGCTAAAAGCCATTGGAAATTCACTTGGGAAATTTTACTACAGGTGCCCAGAAAATAGAGGAATATTCGAGAACCACCTATGCATGCATCTGTGTGGAAATGGACTTCAACACTAGATTCCCAGCTGAACTAAACCTAACAAGTAAAGACTATGTGTGGAACCAGAAACTCGATTATGAAAATGCCCTCTTCAGATTTCGATCCTACTTTGAGACAGATCATCTAGCCAAAAATTGCTCAAAATCCTCCGAGAAAAATTCTGCTAGAAAAAACCACCACAGATCTACATGGTGGGAAGGAGCACAAAAAGAACACTACATTGTCATCAAAGAAGAATACTCTAGAGAAAACTCTTAATCACAAGAAATCGGGCAAGAAAGAAACAACTCTCAAGACAAGCAGGGAGAATGCCCCGCCCAAGATTCGAATACCGCACAAAATAAATCTTCATTTAATAGCAAAGCAGATCTCCTAGACCAAGCTTCTTCTCCGACTATCTTCAAAAGGACGAACACAATAGATCGCGAAGCTAAGACACCAATGTCCCAAGAACCAGAAGAAATGAAGGAGATGCAAGATAAAGGAAGTTGGAAGACCATAGAGAAAAAAAATAAAGCTACAACATCAATCTCAGCAAGAAAGACGAGGATCCAGACAATTAAAAACTAAGAAAATTATACGTCCGATAGACCAGTTTGATCTCAGTGGATGTTAACCACCATCATCATCAGAATTCTATAAAATTTGTATATTTTTTAAATAATTTTTTATTATTTAGAATTAATTTCCACCTTTAACTTTCTCCATAAAATTTAAATTAACTTCTTAATAAAAATAAAATATGATGTAAACTAATTAATTTATATTAATTAAATAAATTTATATATAAATTCAAATATGATAGGGGAGAGGAAAACATACGAATGGCGGGCGGATGCGAGTTTAGGTTTTTTGCAGGTCCATACTCTGTCGCCGTTGCCTTCACAGTCTTGTTCGATGTTGCAGGACCTTTCGATGTCGATGCCGTCTCTACCGGTTGGCTCAACGATGCAGGTCCATCCCCTGTCGTCGCCCCTAATGCTTTGGCCGCTGCTGGATCATGCTGGTGCCTGTCTGCAGGATCCTCTACGCACGGTGCCCTTTGGAGACGGCCCGGATCCATTACTGGAAATATGCTACAGGTAAGGAGACAAATCAACAAGGTTTTCGAGGTTCTTTCCCCTCTTTTGGCTCATTTCGGTCCACTCAGGGCGTTTCTGGACTCCCCTTTTCATAGGTTTGGGTTTTATGTGTCAAAACTGTCGACCCCCTCTCAGTTTCCAGGCGATCCGCGCTCATACGCAGGTGTTTTTCCCTGGAGAATATGCCCTGTCTGGGTTATCGGGAAACAGAGCAGATTCCCTTTTCCTCTGACCCTTCTCAGCATTATAAGGCTGCACGATTCAGATGCGTCTTTCTTTGTCCACAAAGACAACAGATCTGGGCCGGATCTAAAAGCCTATGGTTCTCAAAGAGTATTGGAATCAGAAGGAAAAAAATGTATGCTATCTCACAAGGACCCAGAACAGGACCAAACCCAAATCTTCATAAGAACGCTGACCAGAAAATCCATATGCAAGCAAATCTGGACAGGAAGCCTGAAAAAAAATATAAAGGAAGAAATACAAGCAGATACGGGCATCTCTTCAAATCTACTAAGTTTGGTACATGCAGGTAAAATCCTGCAGGAGAATTTTACTCTACTGCACTATGGTATTGGTCGAGATTCAACCATCACCTTAAGCACAAGGCTGCGTGGAGGAAGCTCGGGTGCAGGCCCTAAAGGCTTTCAGGGCTCTACATCAAAACCTACAGGCTCATATCGTGATGCAGCCAAAGGGAAAGCTCCTTCAAAGAGAAAATAACCTGCAGCGTCCAATCCCCCGCCAGGGCAGTATATCGTGGATCAAACACCAGAAAACCCCTCCATCTCGTTGGATTTTCCAGAGGTAAAGTGCATTTTTTCAGATCTGGAAAATAAAGCTGTTATTTGCAGGTTTAACGGTTTCTGGCGTAAAACCGAGGCTCTATACCAATGGATTCACACAGTCTGGACAAAAGACTGCCAGATCCACCTCTGCTCAAAGGGCTTCTTCATAGTAACATTTCATGAAGATGAAAAAAGGGATAAAATTCTCCAGGAAGGACCATGGTTCTGGGGCAGTGCGGGTTTATTTGTCACACCATGGTTTCCAGAATTTGACGCCAACACTATGGTGGTTTCAAGGATGCCAGTATGGGTAAGGTTGCATAATTTACCATTACATTTTTGGCACTTCAAGACCTTATCAGCCATAGGGAATTCCCTTGGAAGAATGCTAAAGATTGATACAGACAGACACTTAAAAGGAATTTTTACTTTTGCTAGGATATGCGTCGAGGTAGATCTCAGCCAAGGACTACCTGAAAGCATTTTCCTGACCTTTAACAATATTCAGTGGAAACAACCTTTGGACTATGAGAACACAGCATTCAAGTGCAGGGGATGTCAACAAACAGGTCATCTGCTCAAAGCATGTCCCAGCAAGAGCAAGCCACAACAAAGGAAGCCTAGAGGATGGCAGAATTTGGATGAAGTCTTAAAGAGGCGAACAGCTCGAAAAAAAGCCCCTTCGGTAACCGAAGAGGAAGAGACAGAGACAGAAGAGGATGACACCACCATAGAGGAAGCTGATCTAGAAAATCAGAAGGAAAATACAGCAGGTAACAAGGATCCACAGCCACATACAGATCAAGTAGAGACTCAGCAAGACAAAGCAGAGACGACAAGCGTGGATCAAAGTTTGTGGGGTAACAAATGACAACACCAATCAGACACATCAGACTCAGACAAAGAACCAGGGAAGCTGCAAGAAACAACTCAGTTAGTCATTGTTTCGACCGAGCCCACTCTGGGTGAGTGGCGTAAGGTCGAAAAGAAAAAAGGGCGAAAATCTTGAAGCTTAAGTTTTTCATGCTCTTGCTGGGGCCTTTTTCCCTCTTTTCTTTCTCTTCTTTTCTCTTTTTCTTTGCTCACGTTAGTTTTTCTAACGTTGCTTTTGGGTGCGTCATCACTTATGCCCTTGTGGCAGATTACTGTATGCTTCTTTGCACGTGCTTGTGTAACTTTTCATTATTTCTTTAATAAAAAGTTACTGTTTTTTTCTTTGGAAAAAAAAAAAAATTAAAATATGATAAAAAATAAATAAAATTATATCAAATTTTTTAACTAATTTTTATTTAAAAAAAATGATGTGATCATATAATCTTGTTTTACATGTTCTTGGTAAAAAATAATAGCTCAATTGGAAATAAACATATATATTTTCCTTATGTTGCCACATATCACATATCAATAATGATATAGGTGGCAAAGTTGACTATCTCCTCCATTAAATCATTGTATAGCCAGACTTTGATGCCTTTATCATTCATCAGATGTCATGGAGTTGGTCATGAGAGGTTAACAAATCACATATTAATAATGATATAGGTCACAAAGTTGACTATCTCCTCCATTAAATCATTGTATAGCTAGACTTTGATTCCTTTATCCTTCATCGGATGTCATGGAGTTGGTCATGAGAGCATTAACATCTCCATTAAATCTAATGATGAAATGGGTACTTTTTTTAATTTTCTTATTATGTATTTTGTTATATTAAAATTTGAGAGATATTTTTAAAAATTATAAATTTAGATTGTTTAATTTTCAAAATTTAAAGTGTATAATTTTTTTAAGTATTAAATTTATTAATACAATTAAAAAGCAAAAAGCATTTCGAGTAATAAAAAATCATAATTTTTATTCATTACCAAAAATTATATCACCTAATTATAATGGAAAAAAAACATTTTATATATTAGTTAAAACACACATAAAAAAAATGAAACCAAAACCGCATAAATCAAAAGTGATAAAATAAATAGGAATTTGACTAATATTAATGAAAATATTTAACTTGAAAATAATATATTTAAGGAATTTAGACTTCTGTGATCCATAACATTGTTTAGAGAATCTTCGGCGAAATCACATAAGTATTCGTTTGTTGACGCGTTTCGAACCAACCAGTGTGGTTCATCGTCAGGACAAGTTGAAGATCAAATCCAGCTTAGCTTGTTTAAATAGTATGTGCAGAGACTCCAACGGAGGTCAAAATTAGCCGTTGGCAATATAGCCGTTGGAGTCTCTACACATACTATTTAAACAAGCTAAGCTGGATTTGATCTTCAACTTGTCCTGACGATGAACCACACTGGTTGGTTCGAAACGCGTCGACAAAAGAATACTTATGTGATTTCGCCGAAGATTCTCTAAACAATAATATATTTAACAAATACAAACATGAAATTTCTAGAAATAAAAAGGTTTTGTATCTCGCCATGTTTATATTCCTTAGGTCTAATTTCTATCTAATAAACGATTTTTTTCCATGGTTAGAATAAGGGGGTGAAGGTGAGAGACGAGAAGCACTAGTTTCTCAAATGTTATATGGGTGGACGACTAGGTGGTGGTAGTTGAGCTTAATATTAAGTAATGTTGTTTGGAGCTGGGTAAATTTTTTTTGTAGAAATGGAGGTTCATAGGAAATGTAAAACACTGAGACATGAGTAATGCTCATATTTGTTAAGCCCCATAATTATTGTATCTAATATATCCTTTTTCCCATCTGATGCTTCACTTATTCCTTTATTTTACTAGTTTATGAACCTTTATGTTTCACTTATACATTCTTTTGATGCAATAATGAAGATTGACATTTGGTTTGCATGTTATGCCTTCTTTATATGAATTTCTTAGGTTTGATGTTCGTTAATGTTGTTAATGCAGGTCTTGCGCTCCATAGAGATCCTACACCAAAATGAAAGTATATGTGGATCACTTCATCATTCATCCTTGCCATGAAGGAGAGTGTTAGCTACTAATACAAGCATGCATTTGGAATGATCGTGGATCCCTTTTGACAGTCAGAGGTGGACTAATCTTTCACTAACCTGTTCTTGCACTAAAGAGCAGTGTTCTTGCACTAAAGACCAACCAATTTGGGGCTTTGACATCTCGACACACATTCGGGGAAAATCTAAGATGGTTATTGTCCAAAATGATGTTCTAACACCTTCCCATGAGTCAAATTGCACCTAGGTCACATGTTTGGGTCTCTAGAAGCAAATCAACAAATGTTCTCAAAATTCACACAGTTTCCAACTTCCAAGTTTGACCTCGATCTGCGTGAATATGGAGGAGAATCTCAGAAATATGAGAATATGGGTTTTTAACCAGTATAACAAATTATCTAGAACCAAAATCATTTCCCAAGATTTGCATTGGTATAAAAGTTACACGAGGGTCTTTGAGGCAATTTTATAAAAAAAGAAAAAAACACATTTTTTTTCAGAGTTCTAGGATCTTTGCCAGATTTGCAAAAGTAGCCAAATAGTCAACTTTGGGCATGATTTACGAGGAAATGGAGTTGAAAGAGAAAATACAAGAGAGATTTTAGTTTCAAAAATGACAAATTAGGTAGCCTCCAAACAGTTTTCCAAAACTCACCATGGTTAGGAAGATACGCAAATATCTTTCAGGCCAATTTGTTAAAAATATGTAATTTTCCAAAATTAAGAAAAATGGTTGTTAGGGCCAAAATTCACCTTGTAAATTTTATAAAAGTCTTAGCCATGAACGTTTTGGAGGGGAGGATGTTGTTTTAGTCCACATTGATGGTTGGAGCTTAAAGCATATGGTTGCTAAAATAAAAGACTGATTGATTTTTAATACAAGACTTCTAATGTCAAATTTTATTTCTCCAAATCTATTGTTCTTAATTATAATTTTCATTATGTAATTTGATTTTGTTTTAAGAGGGTGAGAGCTGGTTGGTTTGGGCCCAACCAACCTAGCTCAACATCCCTCCCCTTAGATTATTTTTGTGTGGTTTGTTAAACTAGAATATACTGTCGGTTTGCTTACATATTTGATGCATTGCCTATGTGTTTTATTTATTATTTTAATAAGTCTTGTGTGTGTGCTTTTATACTTTGTTTCCTAGGTATTTTAACTTCACCTTTGCTTATGGTCACTTGGCATTCAAATTTGAAGAGTGAAGTTATAAATGTAATGGATCTCACTGAAATCATCAGTTATAGTTGTAAGCCAAAACTATAAATTGTACCAATACCTTGATACATGATCAATGGTAATTTGTTTGACAATATTCTGATGTGTGTTTTCTTCTAGGGTTCCAGTCTCATTGTATATCTGAAATGCTTCATTATAACAGGGATATAATTAGCGAGAGTTTGACCTACAACACTTGAGTCAATGTTGACACAAGAGTTGAAGATACTTCAAAGTTTAAGATCTCTATTTTATTATAAGAAATAACAAATCCAAGAGGAACTCAAGCCCCTTTTGTTCAAAGAGTAACCTAGGTGGTAAAAGATATAATGGAAACCTTTAGTGATTGTCAAAGCAAGTAAATAACCTTGTTAGGGTTTGGAAAGTGTAATGATTTGGCTTATTGGAAGGTTATTTGAACCATCCTTTGAGAATATTTATAAGCCCTGTCATACCATTCAATTTGATTTACATTGACACAAGACGTACTGTTTTACATTTGATATCAAATTTTGATTGGTTTTCATAACTTGTACTCTTAACTATGATTTACATTTATGACGTTCATTTATAATGATGTTGAAAAATGAGTGCAAGAAATGAAATTCAGTTACTTGAGTGAAATAATTGTAGCCTTTTTTCAAGTGATTGTTTTCTAAGAATTGGGTTGTATCATTAGGGTTACAAAGTTTTTTACATGTGATTTGTTTTCTTCCTTAATATCATAGTTTTCAACATTGATGATTTTGTGAGATAGGAAAATCGTAAGGTTGTGTTTACAAGTCTAAGAAGAATTTGAGCAAAGTGATTGTTTTCATTTATGCACACATGAATTTTTCATACAATTCATGCATTTGAATCATTTAGGTCGTTAGCACAACAAACGAATTCAAATCATGCTTTCAATTATTTTATTGTTTACAGAGTGGAGTGGAGATTGAACCTAGTGCAAGAACTTGAGTAGAGATTTATTTTTATTTAAGAGTCTTGTTTGGCATTAGTAGATCTTGGATTGCTTAAGGTGTATACATTCTTTACATTCACTTGGTTAATGCTCATGTTTCTAGTTAATTACTAGTTAGGTTTTGCTTCTTGATTTCCAAACATTTAGGATTTTCTCTTAATTAGGTTTACGTTTCAAGTTGCCAATAATTAGGGTTTTTTACAATTATTGACAGAACTGCAAGATTGGTGTTTTCATCATTTATGGTTTTACTTCTAATGAATGTTTTGAGTGCAAGAATTGACTAGTGCAGGAATCCAAAATTGTGAGTAGTTTCTACACAAAATAGGGTTTTGTTTTACAAGTTACTGAAGTCTCTCTTTGGCATTTCCAATGTTGCGTCTCAAAGTCCACGAACTTTTGGATTGAAAATTAAATGTTGGTTCATTAGTATGCCCTATATTGTACCCAACAATATTATGAGTGAGCTTTAATGATGGGTGAACAATCTTATCTACTCTCACACATGGAAACCAAATATTTCATACTGGAGGCAGCTTATTAGTTAGTAAAGATAAAATTGCTAGTAAGAAGAAACACCAAGATATTAGATAATGGATCTTATATTGGATCTGTGTTTTGAAGGAAAGCTGAATCCTTCTCCAAAAGCGTCTTTGGGGTTAGCATCTCGGTGAAGTAGTAAGACTGACGTGGGCAAGCATGAGGATGCTCCCCATGAGTTTGGGGGTATGCAATGTGAGCCTATTAATCTCATCGAGGATGTTTAGCCATGTCACCTAGCCAAAGCTACTCTGAACTGCTATACTTTGCTCCTAGAATTAGTGATGGAGGAAATTCCATCATATTATACTATCCAATTTAGATTCTTGATTTTAATATATATTTTTTATGTTCAATTTTATCAAGTCAATAGTTTTTTTTTTTACTCAAGACTTAGATAATATGACATGGAATTATGATAATTAGACTAATACCATCTTAGTGGAAGTACCAATTCAACAAATGTGCTTTATTTTTATATGTGATATATATTAGTAAACTATTTTTATAATTATGTATTAATGTAACCACATAAATTAATAGTGGTTGACCTTAGATAGACATGAATCCATGATGAGTATCAAAATACTTATTTCATGATACATCTCACATTGCCAACATTTCAAAAAAAATCATAAAAAATAACATTATTGTTATTATTATTATTATCATTATGTTGATGTATCTAGTTTGAAATAGGTTTTCTAGAATTTTTAATTCAATTATCAAGTCTATTTTGGAATAGGGTGTTGGGAATTTATAATTTAACTATAAATAATTATTAAGAAGATGGTAGGGATTTAGACACCATGGAATAATGCTAGAATATTCATATTAGCAGTCATAGTTTAAAGGATTTATTTCAATGTAGTTTTTTTTTTTTAAATAAATAAATTAATTAAAAATATATCATATGAGTTGTGTTATGCTTTTTTGGGATGTGGTGCTAGTAAGCCATGGTATTGGCTCATGATACAATAAGAAAGCTTCTTTAGAGGTCAGCAATTGTTGATTTGTGGTAGCATCAGATGTGCTCTATCCATGAACATTGGTGGAGATTCTAATATGCATGAGATCTCTAAGACCTAGAAATGGGTTGAAGAAGTTCCACCCGCTTACAGAGATATTAAAATAATTAATATTTTTAATGGGATTCCTAAGTATAAACTTATGAAAATTAAAATATTAATGGGTCTTAATATAAAACTGGGTGAGACTGTTCTAAATGACATGGATCAAGCCTAATCTAATCTTATCCATTGATTACAGGCTTAATCATGGTCGTTGAAGGCTCAACAGGAAAATTATAAGAGGAGGCTTGAAGATCAGTTGGAGATACACCAAGATTGACCAGTCAGTTCGATTTTCTAGGGCAGGGTTTGCTGAGAAAATTTGAACAAGTGATCTGATTTGCAACGAAGGGTAGTGAGTACATAGCAGGGAGGAAAAGATAGTGCCTGAGGGTTAGTGCAGTGATAGAGAGGCTAAGAAGAGGCAGTCATAGCTACACAGAGGTAGCTAGAGACTGCGCAGAGGTTGAGGGGCTTGCATGGGTGATGCAGAAGACCAAAGAACTAATACAAAGGAGTAGAACGCTGACACAAAGGTATCTAGAGCTATGTTAAGTCTAGCAGGGTTGACGCAAAGCCTTGGAGAAGCGCTGGAAGGATTTTCGTGGGACAGACTTGCAGAATATCTGTCTCTGAGAAGAGGTATTACTACTGTGTAAAATCTCTATTGGGTGAGCCAGTTTGGCACCCTAGTTGTACTCAAGAAATCTGCATAATAATAAAACCCTCAGAATTGCTACACCATTTTTCTCGCATTAGGTTTTTCCAGGGATGATTGTCCAAAAATAGCAGTGTCCCTTGTGTGTTTGTCTAGTATTTCAGTTGTTGATTTGTATGAGTTAAGGCTGCATTTGTGTTTATTTTCAATATTTATATGAATACATAACTTTTTAAGGAATAAACAAGTAGGTGAAATAAACAAGATTATGCATTAGGGATTTCTAATGGGTAACATTTAGAAATTTCAACATGGTATCAGAGCATTGCAGATCACGGGAGAACTGAGGGCACCAGCATAATAAGAAGTATTTGCAGCAGTAGTAGTTGTCCAAAGAGACGGATTTGCTCCTAAGCAGAAAGCAGCAGAGAAGGAGTGACACAGAGGACCTGCGTCATCATTTCAAGCCAGAGAGAGGGCCCGTGCAGAAGTAGAGAGAGGCAAAATAGGCTTACGAAGAGGCAGGTCATCCTACTCAGTCAGGTAGGCTTGACATAGTTGGACACAGTAGTGATTCAACCTTTGCCAAGATTGTGCAGAGCTGTAATGCTCAGTTTCTTCAGTTGTTGGGGCATAGCGAGCTGTGGGTAGATTGTGGATTAGGAAGCTGGTGGGGTGTTCTTGTTATCTAACCAGAAAAATACCTAATGCGACAAAAACTAGGTAGAGGGAGTTGTTGCCTTGACGAATTTCTAACCAAGAAATCCATATCTGAGTTGCAGTTGCAAAGAGGATCGGAGAGGAGTGGATCGACAGTTGGCAGGAAGATTTCCAGCATGGAAATCTTGACTTAGAGGGAGATTTCCAAGAGGGAAGTCGAATCTCAGAGGGAGTCCAAAAGAAGGAGCGGAGATGGCAGTGAACAGACTGAGGGATGAGGATAGGTTGGATGGGGCTTCCAACTTTTTCATCTGGAAGGCTAGGATCATGTCAATGCTAGATAGACATCACATCAAGGGCTTTGGCTTGAGAACCGTGGCTATCCTAATTGACCTAGCTAATAATGAGAAGTATGAGGATGCAATGGCGAAGGCAAAGTGCATAGTCCTTGATGGGGTCAAGGATCATGTCGTACTACATATTTCTGAGAAGAACATGTTAAAGGAGGTGTGGGTTCTTTGACGACATTGTATCAGGGCACTTCCGTGTAGCAGAAGATACTATTAGAGAATCAGTTGCGATCATATCAGATGCAGAAGGGGGAGAAAATAGATCTATACCTCCTCAGATTGCAGGAGATTCGAGACCAAATTACATCCATGGGGGCCACGTTGGATCAGGAGTTCATGGCGAGGACCGCCCTGAATGCATTCTTCAAGGATTGGGAGACATTTTTACAAATAATTTTGGGTAGAGCTAATATACTAGGATGGGAAGATATGTGGCTAGCTCTTCATCAAGAGGATATCAAGTAGTTGACCAAGGTAAGGAGTAGCATCAAAGGGGGTCGAATCAAGAAAGAAGAGGAAGAGGATGCGGCTCTAGCATCTAAGGGATAGTAGAGAAAGAGGAAGAAGGACATATATAAGGTGAAGTACTTCCATTGTGGGGAGTTGGGTCATTATGCAACTTAGTGTTCCATGAAGAAGAACAAGGGAGAATCTTTTGACTCCAAGGGAGCTTCCGCTAAGGTGGAGACAGAAGTCAATACTGATGATGATTGTGTCATGCATGCTTATGCACCTCTAGATAAGAGGTGGGGAGACATCGAGTTGTAGTGAGGAGGACTATAGAAAATGAGGGGCATGATCCTTGCGGTACCCAAATTCTTGGATCATGTCCGGCAATGGGAGCCCCAAATGACAGTAGCAGGATGACAGATGTCGGGTAGAAGCAAGATGTGATGAAGTGAGAAGGCAGTGCTAGAGTGGAGAGGTTTGTAAAAGCGCAGTGGGGGTTGCAGTAGTGTGAGAAGCACATAGGTGGTTGCAGCAGTGCGAGAGGCACAATGGAGGTTGCAGCAGTGTGAGAGGCACAAAGGTGGTTGCAGCAGCGCAGAGGTAGCAAACGGAACATAGGATAGCAGTAGAGGTAGCTTCAGCATCAAGAGGCTTTCAGACTGATAAGGAAGTTAGTAGTTGGGTAGATCAATTACTTACTTCTCAGTAATTGAGTTGCAGTGCAACAGTTAGGAGTGGCAATGCTATGGACAACATGGACAACATATTGAGAGGGAGATGCAGTACAGATGTAGTAGTGGTAATGGCAGGGTCATGGGAAATAGTACAGGAAGAAGTTGTGGAGTGGATTTTGGGAAGTAGGCTAAGCATCAACACAGGCATCAATGTTGGAGGATCTGTGTGATGTTCAGTGGTGGAGCATTACTAGAGCACATTCATCGCTAAGATGGAGTGTTGATTTGTGGTAGAATCAGATGTTCTCTAGCCATGAAAATTGGTGGAGAGGGTAAAGCACATGAGATCTCGACTACCCAAAAAATGGTTTGGGGAAATTCCACCTGGTTAGAGAGATATTAAAATAATTAATATTTTTAATGGGGTTCCTAAGTCTAATCTTAGAAAAATTAAAATATTAATGGGTATTAATATAAAACTGGATGAGGATATTCTAAATGACATGGATCAAGCAAAATCTAATATTAGCCATTGATTAGAGACTTAATCTCAGTCATTGAAGACTCACCAAGAAAAGTATAAGAGGAGGCTTGAGGGTCAATTGGAGATACACCAAGATTGATCAATCAATTTGATTTTCTAGAGTGGGGTTTGTTGAAAATATTTGAACAAGTGATCCAAGTTATAGTGAGGGGAAGTGAGTACATAGTAGAGAGGTAGAGATAATTCCTGAGGGTTAGCGTAGTGACAGAGAGGCCAAGCATAGGTAGTCAGAGCTACACAGAGGCAACAGAAGCCACACATAGTCAGCTAGAGACTGTGCAGAGGGTGAGGGGACTGTGTGGGTGACACAGAAGGACAAAGAGCTAATGCAGAGAAGCAGAAAGCTAACGTAGAGGGTTCTAGAGCTACACTGAGGCTAGCATGCCTAACACAGAGCCTTGGAGACATACTTGCTGAATATATGTCTCCGAGAAGAGGTATTACTTTCATGTAAAAATATTTTTTGGGTGAGCCAGTTTGGCACCCTAGTTGTACTCAAGAAAGCTGCATAATAATAAAACCCTCATAACTGTTGCACCGGTTTTCTCGCATTAGGCTTTTTCGAGCACGATTGTCTAAAAATAACGGTGTCCCTTATGTGTTTGTTTAGTATTTTAGTTTTTTATCTGTATATGATTCAAGGTTGCATTTGTGTTTATTTTTAGTATTTATATGAATAAATAACCTGTTAAGGAATAAACAAGTAGGTGAAATAAACCAGATAATGCAGCCTGGATTTCTAATGCGTAACATTTATAAATTTCAAGAATAATCTCCTGGAAAAGTAAGGTTGAATCTCCATGGTTAAGAATCTTATTACATGTTTTTATAAAGATAAATATGTGTTTGTGTGTTTTTACTCATATATTATTTATTTTAATAATAATGATAGTAGTATTAATTAAGGCGTAGTCTAACTTATAGAAAAATAGAAATTTTCAGCAAAATCAAATGATAAAATTTCAAGCAAGAATGTGATTTTTTGTTCCTTGAAATTCATTTTTGAATGCATAAATGGATTCAGCATCCTGAAGAACCCTTGGGATACTCGAATTCTATAGATTAAAGTGTATCATGAGGTAAGTAGTTTGACACATATCCGTTTTTACTAGTCATTTAATTAATATATAAATGTGCTAGTATATGTGTTAAACATATATTAAAAAACATGTAACAAAATTCTAAACTATGGATATTTACCAAGTTTTATCATTGAGATTCTAAACCTACCACCCTAGATCCATCTTAACTGGGGATATACAAAGCGCTAAGAGGGATCAAACCTCTCAATATACAACACTCTTTCAGAGAGAAAAGAGATTTGATTCCTCTTGGGGCTTGGAAGATCGGAAGTTAAGATCGATCTTGGTTGGTTTAATTATTAATTACAATTATAATTATTAATTTTATGTTTTTTTTTTCATTTTTGTTTTTGTTTTACCAAGTCAAAATGTTAAACATGACATTACAAAATCTCTACCATACTATGTCATAATAAGCTAGAGATGTTTTTTGTTTTATTTTATTTTATTTTGACTAAGTCAGTATGTTAAATAGAACATTACAATATTTCTACTATACTATGCCATATTAGGCTAGAGATTTTTTTTTTTTTTTTAACTAAGTCAAAATGTTAAATAAAACATTACAATATCTTTACCATATTGGGTTCTAGAGCAATAAATTTTTTTTGTTACAATACTATGGGTCAACGTCACATGCCCAAAAAATCATACTGCATCACATATCTTTTTATTTAATTAAAATAATAGGAAGTGTAAAATTATTTGAAATAAATTTCAATTTCTTATTCGTAATTATTATTAAAAATATTCTGAAATATATCATTGAGGTTAAATCTCTATCATCTAATCAATAATTATTGATAATTGAATTAAAATTCCTATAATTCTATTTCAAAATAAACACACTTATCCATATAATAAATATTAAAAGATAATATAAAATAATTATCAAATTTTAAATGTATAAATTTATAAAAAATATTATTAATTTCATAAATTAGATTAAATGATTGAATGTTATAAATTACATACACTTAGTTTAGGAGGTGACTTTTTCCCGTGAAAAACTTTGGAAATTTCGGCACTATTTTTATAAAATCTGGCCGAATTTTTTGTAAATTTGACTTACAGTTGTCCACCTTCAGAATTTTGGGTGCCCAAGGGTTCTTGATGGTGCTGAATCTATTTCCATCATGATTCAAACACTCCTAAGATCAAATTTCTTGAAATCATCGCATTGTTAAACCATGCCTAAATTATAAATACCAAATTATAAATTACAAATAAAAAATTATTGGATCAAGTTTGTAGGTTAACTATCTTTATAAATAAGACTCGAAAGCTAGTTGATCTTAGCGTGGAAGGAAAAGGGCCGTAAGAGCTTCCATAAACTCTTTGGTGAAGGAGCTTGCAATGGTCCCCAAGTTGTTCCCGAGATCAGATTCGATCATGATAATAATTTAATATTAAAAATAAGAATATCAATGTGAAAATGTAAATAAATGATACAAAGTAATGGAGTTGTCTTTAGTGTGACTTTTTTGACTTTATGATGCCAGAATCCGGTGGAACATTTTGACGTGAAACCTTGATTTGTGTTATTTAAACTAGTTTTCTCACTGTATATATGGATTTATCACCCTGAAAATCCCCTAGGGAACTTGGGTTGTGCAGGGGTTAGCCATCAAACTTATGATTTCAATAAATTCCTACCGGAGTTTAGAGAAATAAGACCGGAAAAGCTTCCAAAAAGTCTCACTAAAGACAACTCGTAGAGTAATTATCATAACTTGAGAGCTAGAAATTTACTTTATGGATTCCCAAGCCTTGAGACTCTTCCAACTAGTAAATTCCATTTCATTGCGATATGTTTCCGAAGCCTTTAGACTCCTCAACTAGTTAATGTTATTCCATAGGAATATGTTTTTCTTCAAGCATGCAACTTGACTTGTAAATATTTGTGATATGTCTTACATATTTCATTCACACCATTCTGTGGTGGACTCTCCCAGGGTTGTTGGTGTCACAGTCGTACGTTCATTTTCCCTTAATATGTGGTTGTTCATAATATATGTAATAAGAATAAAAGAAAAAGATGAAATCTTGGAGAATAAATTAGAATGAGCATATAAGAAGAAAAAAATTAAATATTGGAGAAGAAATTAGATGGAATCTTGGAGAAGAAATTGCATTGCTCCTGATTTCTTTAGGGTGAGTGTCATGGATGAGTCTATTGTAGCCCTCAATGGATGTGTTGCTACCACTTATCTGGAGGCGAGGCTTATCTAAGAAATTCCAAGTGGAAGCTAGTCAAACACATGGCTCACTTCAACATCTTTACGCTCTAGATGGTGATCGACAATATGGTAATAGGTACAAATATTTTTCAATACTCTTTTCTCAAATTTTTGTGGTGTATTATAAAGTAGAAGTTGCATGAATACTAAGGGGGGATATGGAGAAGGTGTTTGTGAAACTAGGGTTGTTGTGCTCCTGTTTTAAGCCAAAAAGGAGGCTAGGGATATGAAATGTATGTCAAATAGTAGAAGGTGAATATACTTTCTTTGATGTCCATATGGCTTCAATTAACGTGAATGATATTGATCTATCTAGTGTGGGCATTACTAGATGTGTCATTTTTTTTTATCTGGCGGGTAGGCTTCTTTAGAAGATTCTTAGTGGTGACCGAGAAAACAGATGGCACATGATGATAAGAATGTGCAGTGAATATCTCCTTAATTTCCCCATTGACCCGTTATCTCTCTTGTTCCAAGTCACTTGGTGTGAAAGAAAGAATGAGAAAATTATTTTAACATCCACGAGGTTAAAGATAGTCTATGGGACAGATTTTTTCTTTATGTGGTTGATGTATTCGACCTTTTTCATGTGGAGCCTCACAATAAATGTGTTAGAAAATAGAGAGAGTAGAGAGAGTGATTAAAAACACATCACAAATCACACTTACTATATTTTATTGATCTCAATGGTTAGATATTTATATTATCTAGATCACTGACAATGACACATCTAGATAGCTATTACAACTCACACATAGGAAACTGACTACTTCTATATTGACACCTATGGACTCACAATGACAACTCACACATGACATGGAAGCATTAATTCCAACACTCCCCTTTAATGCTTACATGGAAAACATTAAAAACACATATTACAACAACAATATGATATATATCTAACTGATCTTCATTAGCACTCACATCCACTCTGGCATCTCGCAAACACCGCTCTTTCTCCACCACCACATCTTCGAGTTCTCACTTGACCTCCATTTAAAACATAACTGCTTCAGACCATCTTTGACATACTTTGCAGAATGGACGCTTCTTGAACTCCCAGAGCACGATGGGTCAGTCTTGATACTGAACCATCCTATGGACAAACCTCCATATGTTGAACACATGGTCTTTCATTGTATTCCCCAATTATCTAGGAAGCTTTTTTGGGTACTGAATATATTCAAAATTCAATTATACAAGATGACCTCTTAAAAACATAATCAAATAAACCTGTAAGTTGATGTTCCTAGCTCCCCATGACACTAGCAACTTATAACAGATTATACATAATCAAATTAGTGATATGTTATTGTGTCACCATATGCATCAAGAACCACCAATTTGAAAATATGTTAATATGCTCTATAATTGGTTTTCATTTGACTTTTCACACTACACTTAGACAATAACACACTATAATAAAACTGCACTATAAAAAATTTCACGAACAATTTTTCTTGAATAAAGTAATATAACAACACCACCATCTTTAGAGGAGATCTTCCCATGAGCGAAGTTGAATGAAACTAAATCTGGCATGAAATTGATTTCAATGTGATAGCTCGAATCTACCCACACAATTGTGTTATATCATCATACTTTCAAAAAAACATCAAATCGACCTCTTTGCATATGGAAGCGTAGAGATTGATTTGGAGGTGGGCTCCAACTCTTTCCTCAAAAAACCATCCATTACCACGACTAACCATTTCGTGGCCTTTAAAGGGATGTCATTCTTGGTCACACAGCTAGCAGAATTCACTCACAGTGAACACAACTGCTCCCACTGCGGAATTTTCATTTCGCTTTCTTTTCAATTTCAAACCTAAGTTCCAAATATCTTAAAATTGTTGTGACTCTTGCACCATTGCTTCCAATCAATCTTCCTATAGCAAGAATCAATCTAAATTTTATTTGTTATCTTGTGAAAATTCACTGCCAGATATGCCCACACATTATTCATTATTCACTGAATAATTTTCATCTGCTACACGTTGAATAAGTGATACAACGATGTCTTTCTCTCATGACGATGAAACCAATATGAAACTTGGATATAATATTAAGCAAAAAATGATCTCCCACATAACTAATGCATCCCTCACTTTGCGGGCGCTGAAGGAAGAAAAAAATGGTTAAATCGTCGGAGCATGGACATTTCAGATTTAGAGCCTGGACATTTTAGATTTAGTAGTTGTAAATATTCCAAAGAAAATGAATCTTCAATTGAGATCAAGTGTAGTATATCATGTTAGATCCTTTTCCCTTGGCCAATTTGATACCTTAAAAATATGTTTTGTGCTCCCTAAGTCATGAAACCAGTACTGTGTCCTTGCGCAAAGTTGATCAATAGCGTATCAAAAGAGTTTGATCTTGCTTGACTGAAGTGTTTGAAGGGAATAATAAATTGTTTCTCTAAGACGTATTTCTAGCTAGGCCACAGTTATAGATGTTTCTATTGAGGGGTTTTTATAAGCCATGGAAAAAATAACACCAAGTATTCTCCTTCTAGTCTGAGATCCAATCTTGGTCACACCCACGGTGAACAGATTGTTAGGATATTCCGACACATAGGAAATAGTTATGTTCAACTTGGTCTAGTATAGAGTTAGGTATAGAGTTAGGTAAAGTGTGTTTCTTTACCGTTGTACATTTTGTAACTTACAATCCGACGGTCACGATATGTAGTGATCCGACGGTTCATTCTCTCCTCGGTATTACCGACACTTGATCCGTGGCTTGACACCCGATTGGTCCATGAATTCTATTTAAAGCGCATGGAGGGTCATTTGTAGGTTAACCGTGCATGAGAGAAGTTTATGTAAATTTTCATTCTTTTATTAATAAATTTCCTGTAGTAGCCATGTTGGCGCAGGCCGTGGACTGTTTCCCTCTTTGAGGGTTTTAACCACGTCAAAATACTGGTGTATTGATCTCTGATCTGTTTGTGAGCGGTGTCCTTCTGGTGTTCTGTCTGAGGAACTTACCCTGTATATTCCTACATGGTATCAGAGCTTGGATCCAGGTTCGATTCCCCCGAGCTGCGTTTGAGGGGGGGGTGCTGGAAGAATCACCGCACCTCTATAGAATCCGTAATTTCCACCTGGGGATCCTAGTTACTGGCTTGTATTGGTTTACCAACACCTGCGGGTTTTGATGTAACGGCTTGTAGCCTGAAGAGTTCCTGCCAAAAATTACTGGTGAAGATCGGGTCACGATCGGACACAATAGAAGTGGGCATGCCATGCAATTTGAAGATCTGATCCATGAAAGGTTGAGCAACCAAAGTCAATGTAAATGGGTGGGGTAGGGCGCAGAAATGAGCATACTTCAAAAGTTTTTCCACAACCACCATGATGACTGACTTGCTTCCTGACTTTGGAAGACCTGTAATGAAATCCATAGAAACCTCAGTCCATATTGATGTCGGGATGGGCAACGATTGTAATGTGCCTGGTGCTTTAACGATCTCCCCTTTGTGGTTTTGACAGACATCGCATTCTGATACAAAATTAAGGATGTCCTTTTTCATGCCTGTCCAAAAAATGATCTTCTGGTGCAAGCATACATCTTCTGAAAGCCTGAATGTCCTGCAATGGGGGATGAGTGCAATTCTGCCAAAATGCAACTTTTGAGGGTGGATGTTGGTGATATTACGACTCTGTCCCTGTAGTGAAGAATCTCATCTTGCCACGAGTAGCCCTTGGTGGAATTTGGATCCGCCTGCAATTGAGAAATGAGTTGGGAGAGCCCGGGATGTGAAAACCATTCCCTGCAAGCCTCTTAAATCCATTCTAGAATGGGAAGGTAAATTTCTAGCAGGGTACTTTCCTCCTCAAATTGGCAAGATAATGCATCTGCTACACTATTTTCTTGCCCTTCTTGTAAATGATCTCATAATCATATCCCAGCATTTTGGTGAGCCATTTATTTTGTTGTGGGGAGGATAGCCCTTGCTCCAAAAAATATTTAAGACTGTGATGGTCTGTGCAGATTTGGAAACGTCGCCCTAGTAAGTAAGGTCGCTAGGTCTCTATTGCATGTAAGATGGCCATCATTTCCTTCTCATAAGTAGATTGGCCCAAATTCTTCCCACTTAGTTGTTGGCTTATGAAGGCCAAAGTTCAACCTTCCTGCATTAAGACTACCCCAATACCCGTACACGAAGCATCACATTCAATGACAAAAGATTTGGTGAAATCAGGTAGTGCTAAGACTGGAGTGGAACACATGGCATTTTTGAGAGTTGTAAATGCATGTTGTGCGTCCTTATTCCAGAAGAATGAATTTTTCTTCAGGAGTTGAGTGAGGGGCTTCGCTATGCGACCATAATTGCGGACAAATTTGTGATAATAGCCTGTGAGACCCAAAAATCCTCTCAGGCTCTTCAAGGTCTTAGGTTCAGGCCAATCCTGCATTGCCTAGATCTTTATGGGGTCCACCTTGACACCTGCATGCCCCACAATGTGGCCCAAATACTCAACTTCTTCCATGCCAAACGAACACTTGGACATCTTAACAAATAATTTATGCTTGCGGAGCAGTTGCAAGAGTATATCTACATGCTGAAGATGTACGGCCCAAGTGCAACTATAGATGAGGATCTCATCGAAGAAGACAAGGACAAATTTCCTGAGATATTGTTTGAGAAGGTGGTTCATAAGGCTCTGAAAAGTAGATGGGGCATTACAAAGACCGAATGGCATGACCAGGAACTCATAATGGCCTTCATGAGTTCGGAAAGCAATCTTTGGAATGTCGACTTCCTTCATGCGAATTTGGTGGTAGCCTGAGCGAAGATCCAGCTTAGTGAAGAATTGAGCCCCATTGAGTTCATCCAGCAAATCATCAACCACCGGGATGGGAAATTTATATTTGGCTGTCAACTTATTGTGGGCCCTGAAGTCTGGACACATCCACCATTCCCCATCTTTATTGAGCACCATGACCACTGGTGATGAATAAGGACTAATGCTGGGACGAAATACACCTGCTTCCAAAAGTTCCTTGATTATTTTTCTATTTCATTCTTTTGGGTGAACGGATATCTGTATGGGAACACATTTGGGGATTGGGCCCCTGGAACCAAGGTGATGCTATGATCATGTTCCCATCTCGAGGGTGGAAGCTCATGAGGCTTGTCAAAGACCGGCAGATGGTTTTTTAAAATATGTTGCATCTCAGGATGAATTGGTAGAGACTTGGATGGAATTAAATTGAGTTATAACTCCATGATGGCCCTTTTTTAGAAATTTTTCCATCCTATGCGAGATGATGCTAGAGGGACCTCCTGCCTGGAGTCCACGGAGGGTATGTGTGGAGTTGTTCTGCTTAAAACTCGTATATAACTCCTGGAAATCCATTGTGATTGGCCCAAGATTGCGAAGCCATTCAGCACCAAGGACAATGTCGCACCCTCCCATGTGTATTACAAACATGTGGGTCTTCAACTGATAATCCCCCATTTGAAGTTTTACATTTTCATAGCAGCCTTCACATTTCATTGTGCCCCCATCCACAATTTGGACTTGGAAGTTAGAATCTGCTCGTACGAAACAATGCACTGCTTCCGTGACTTTTTGATGGATGAAATTATGTGTACTTCCACTATCAATCAAGACTACTACTAGGCGATGTTTAATAAAACCTCTGATCTTGAGAGTTTGAGGTGAAGAAATCCCTGCCAAAGCATGCAGCAAAATAACTGGTTTGTCAGGGACATTGTCCTTTTGGTTGTCCTCTTCTACCGCCTCAGGTTCCTCAAGTGGAGGATTTTCCTCCGATGAGCTGTAATCAGTGGCATCAATTTGAAAAAAATTGGGCTTCTTACATTTATGACCTGGGGAGTATTTTTCATCACAATAGTAACATAATCCCTGCTTTCTTCTTTTGGCCATTTCTGCAGGTGACACCTTTTAAACCTTAAGTGTTTGAGTCATGTTGTGAGCTTGTGGGGGGTGACCCTTGGCGGTGAAATTTGGGCGAATGTACTGGGCTGCTAACGCACGTTCCACGTTACAAGATACCTTGCAAGCCTCCATCCATGTGGGATGGTGGTGCAGTAGGACGTGGGATTTTATGGCCTCTTTAAGACTGCTGGTAAAACATTCCATGTAGAACACATCTGAGAGACCCCTAGTGTGGAAGGCCAAGGCTTCAAAGGCTGTAACATATTCATCCATTGTGCCAGACTGTCGGAGCTTAGTAAGATGACCCAAAAAAAAAGATTCCTGGTCAAAGCGATCTGTAAGAGCTTTTTTGAAGGCGGTCCAAGTCACAAAACTTCCACTGCAACATTGATGCCATTCCCACCATTGCCACCTTTCATTGTCCAAGTACATGCTCCCCACCATAAGCTGAGTCTCATTATCTAAGATGTTATTCAAATTGAAATACTGCTCCATTTGTGCTATCCATGCTGTCGGGTGAGAACCATCAAATTTATGCATATCCAACTTGGGAGGTCGCGGACGGGATTGTTGGTGGGTGCCCCAGAGGTGAAGAGAGTGGCTAGACTCACCCTCACTTTGTCCATTTCCAATATACGCCTCCTCGCAGGCTTCCTCCTTGCCCTTAGGGAGTATGCTAGTTAGTCTGTCAAGCTGAATTTGGAGGGACTACAAGGATTGTTCAAGTTTTTCCATCCTCTCATTGGCCATAGCTTGAGCTCTAGTTGCTACCATGCACCGACCTGATGTTCCTTAAATTTAGGACCACCCAAATTTTTTTCACTAAGAATTGAATGGTACCACCGTGCTCAACTCATCATCCTATTCGTCGTCGTACCACTGTGCAGTATTCCTAACGGAGTTTTACTCCTTGCTTAGGAATACTACAGTAGCCGAATCCTCAAAATGTCAATGCTGCCAAAAGTCCTGTGAAAAGCACTACTCGGTATAGGAACCCCACACAACTACTCAGATCTAGTGGATCTGAGAGATCTGAATGGCGGATCAGATAGCTCTAATTGGTGGAACAGAGTGCTACTATGGATCTGCTAGACCTAGTAGACCGGACTGGCTGGTCTGCTAACTCGGAACTACGAGATTGACGTCTGTTGCTGCTGCAAACCCCCTTGCGAGATCTGATCTGGCAGAGATTATGCGTGATCCCAAGATAGAAAAGGGAACTATGGTCTCGAGGAGTGTCAGGTGATACAGATCGCAATATACATAAGGGTCTGACAGTAGTACTCGGCCCAATCTTTTAGGGCTCTAACTAAGGAGGATCAACCATACCCTTAGCTGTACAACCTGATTACCCTATCGTACAGGTGATTAATCTCTCCGAGTGTTGTTCTCGGTGTACTGTAGCAGCAAGACGGCCGACGGTTTATCTATGATGAAGTTCCAAAGGAGCTAGGGGGATTCCGATATACCCAGAGGGTACTTGGAAGACAGTCCATACGCGGTTCTGTCTAATGCGCTACTACTCGAAGGGGTACCCATAGGGGTTACAAGGGAGTCCAACAAGCATGACCACCTCTTGTATTTCCTGCGTGCATGCCTCCCCAAATCCACAGGTTTATGTGCTCAATGACAGACGCCGGAACACGTCTCTAGCCAAAAAAAAAATTGCTAAGAAATAGAGATCCCACCTGCCCTGGAAAGTGCTCTGATACCACTTGTTATGCTCTTAACCTACAAGACGATACCAGAATACCAAATATGTGAAGAAATATACCCAGAACATAGAATAGCGAGTAAAAACAGCAAGTATTTTATTATTCAGAAAGAAATGTTCACTTGCCTCTTCGAGGGGGAAACCTCCAATAGAGCAGAGCTCAATGAAAAAATAAGACTCAATGCTCCTCGCAGGGAGTATCTATCCTTTATATATGACTCATACATGTAATACCATGGGTTTTATTAATACCATCTATCTAATACCATGGCCCATTTGCAACTAACTGTGGTCCCATCATTAATTGCGAGTTAACCACTTACAATTATTAATATGGGCTTTATTGACTCTTTACTATGACTCGATCCCACTACATAAATAAGGGGGTTAGGGTGGGACCCTAACAAAGATCATACCCCTATACTTTGTGTTTATTGTCCATCATAAGCTCAACCTAAATCACTGAACTTAGCTTCAAATTGTGAGTGAAAACTAAGCTCAGTTGCATTCCCTGGTCCATGACACTATCTCTCATTGGCATTCTGGATGCATCGCACCTCCCGTGTGCTGTAGGTGAAATGCATCCATGTTTCCCTTAAGGACAGGTGTGATGATTGAATGATATTGTTTCCCTCTCTAGAATTTGGTTTTTTCTTCATTGGTCTTAGCTCTATTTAGTAGTTTTGTTGTTTATGATCAGTATATCATTGTTGAAGACTTCTTCCTTTACATTATTCAGCCTCCATTGATAAGGAATTTGTGAATGTTTTTTTATGTATTTTTCATCATTTATAGTCCTCCTTTGCAAAAAGTAGCTTAATCAAACTATCGTCTTTTGATTCAAAAGTGTCATAACTATCGTTTTGAGTCAAGAAGAAGAGTTTCATAAAGTCTTCCTCTTCTAGATAGTTGGTTGTACTTTTGACATTATATTTGATTTGAATTATCAATATTTGAAGTGTAAAAAGTGGTTTTCTATTCGAAATCGAAAGTGTCGTTTTAGTCTTCTTTCATTTTGAAAAGAAATTGTTGAAGTGTCGCTTTGAAGAAAATAGTTCAAATATGTACTTAGTTTTCCTTTTTGGCATTCTCACATTAAGGAAGCAGAAAAACAAATGCATGCATGTGCATTTGCATTTTGACTGCATGCAGAAAATGATTTAGGAGAAGTGCATTTAGTGTGTGTTCTCCACTCTCTGTTGAAAGAATCATACTTTTCTTTCCTTAGTAGCTAGGATTTTCATTGCTAAAAGAAAAACAAACGACTGTTTATCATTTTAGATTGCATATTTAGGAATTTTTCATCTACATCACGTGGTGAACCTTGAAAGGCAAACTTCTTAAGAAATATCAACTCTAAAATAAACCTCAATGAACATAAAAATGCTTTGGAACCTAATGCACAACATCTAGAAGTTTAGGCTAGAGACGTATTCTGGCATCATAAAACCTAGTAACTATCGTTTTCATCGAAGGATGGGTGATTCCTCCTCTTTGATACGACAAGTGCCAGTATGGACTTGTGATCCTCGTACCATGGAGTATATATTGGGAGACCATAATAGGTTGATATCCTTTATCCTTAGGAAGCTGTGTCTATCGCCCTATCGATCGCAATGCACTGAACACAACATTTGGGAATATTGATTGTCGTATGTAAAGTCCTTGGTAATTTCTCTTTAATTTACCACCAAGGTGTATATTGCAGTTTTGCGATTGATTTAGTAATCCCTTTGTCTAGACTTCTAGAGTAGTCACATTCATTCCTTTTCAACTCCTTAAAAGAAAAGGTCCATCTGAGCACTTGTCACTTCGGGCTCATTAAAAATCGAAGGCGACTAGAGTCACCTTTAGCTTTTTCTCGACTCTTAAAAATTTAAAAAGCAAGTTGTGTCAAAGCATCATAAAATTCATTTAATTCGAAATAACATCCCTATTCCTTTGTTGATCTTAGGTTGAGGTAATGGAGTCCACCAATCAAGGATTTCACCTTGGGGGAAATCCTAGTCCTTTCTCTTCTTTGGAAGATATTGGTGCTCCTTATATGGCTACATTGTCCCTTCTAGGAATCACAATTGGCCTACCAGTATGGCTATTCTCGACCTCTGTCATTCAAAACACCGTAATTCCTTAGCAATCGAGTCAGCAACCAGATGATACTAGAGTTACTCCCTCACCTTCTACTTCATTTGTTTCTCCTTCTCCTTCTTCCTCTTCGCTTGGTGAAACTAGTGATACTAAAAACCAAGTAATTAAGAAGAAGAAGAAAGGGAAGGAGAACAAGAAGAAGAAGCCTATCGCGCAAGGGGCAACCATGCATCATCTGGTGAAAATCTGCACACGGTAGCTTCCAAACCAAAATCTCCATGCGTAATTTGCAAAGGAAACCACTTTCATCGAGATTGTCCTTGCATCCTGCGGATCTTGAGAGACTGGTCTCCCTGCTTGCACCATCCAGTGTCATCAACCTTTGTCAATCATGTTGAGAGTACACCATCGACTAGTGAAAATGAAGTCAATGGACAAAAAGGAATATCTAGATTTCCTTGTAGGTTGTGTGAAGGTTGTTAGAGTCGGTCTAGTTATCCCTCTGTCAGAGATCAAAGCTCTTTCTGCATTTCATGTTTAGGTGTCCCATCAATTTTGATCAGTTGCATTTCGTTAGGCATGCCATAACTCTGACAGAATGGTTTGTGTCACTCATTCCCCTCATGCATGGTACTGCTGGTTCAGGTCTAGTCATAAAGCTTCAAAGATCATTATTTCAAAATTTTAGGTCTTAGGTCTAGGGTTGAGTTAATTTTGTTTTGAAAAGTCCTAGAAGACCAGCAAGCCAGAGGGATGTCTTTGATAGATAATCACTTCAATAATTTTCATCATTGTACAGATAAAGTATGACTTCTCTTCAAAACTCTGTTTTGAAGATAAGTCGTCGTCTCATTTTTGTGAAAATTTTCAAAAACTTCAATCCTTGAAACGTCCAAGCGCAGCCTTGGTCTCCTTTGCCAGAGCATATCACAGCTATCCCTGCAAAAAAATTATCAAAGAAAATCATTATTTCAACCAATTTTAAGGATGAAACCAAAAAGGTCAGAGTCTATTAATCGTGAAAAATTGTCAACAACAAAACATAAGAAAATGGGTTATGGATCAAGCAAAAATCAAAAAGGAGTCTATATGAAGATATTTCACCTCATTCGCAACCCATTCCACATTCCAAGAGTGAAGAGCATCGTTCCAAATCAATTTGGTGAGTTTGTATGCAAATTGGAGCATTTCCAAGGCGCACGGCGCATCAGGTTGGGCGCGCGGTGCATCAGGCGACAAAACCCAGTGAGAATTTGCACGCGCGCGGCGCATCAGGGGCGCGTGACGAGTTGGGTGAGGCGCGCGGCGCACTGGGGTTTATGCCCAAACTTTGTCCAAGAAAACACTAAAACGCCTCCTCTCAAGCACAAATTCATAGGTAGTCTTATATCCATGGCTTATTCTTGTTTTTGAATGGTTTATGTAAAGGATTATGATATGTTTGCCCTAGAAAACCAAGTGTAAAAACCCTCCTTTGTCCATTAAATTGCTGTAAGAATTTGAATGCAAAAATTGTTGAAGGGTTTTAAAAAACTAAACGTTACCAAGGTTATCATTTTTCCCTACTTCCTTTTGTCTCCCATTCCCTATATTCACCATTATTTTCCCCAATAATTTCCTCATAAACCCTACACTATCCTCCCTCAAATCCTAATCCCTCACTTCTATTACAAACACATGATCCCTACCTCATCCCAAAACCCTAAAAATTCAAGATTTCCATGTCCCTTCCCTTCTCTAAATTCCTTGTTTTATTTCCATTTTCCCCATTTCCCTAATGTTTTACCTTTCCTAACAATTCCCTTGTACATTTGTGTCCCCTTGGTCACACCATTTTGAGAAAAAGAAAAAGTCTACAGTCAATTTTGCACACAGTTGTATATCAGCATATATATATTCCAGCTATCTTGTTTCTAAAGAACATGTCAGAGACCGAGTCAATATATGAGCAAGAGTATGATAGTGATTCTACACCGGAGGTAAATGTGCCAAATGTGCCACGGAGGTATCACAAAGGTGGCAAAAGTGGTCAGCATGTTAGGGAGGAGCCTACTTCTTTGGCTCAATTGCAAGCTTGCTCACTTGCAATGGATTGTTTTCGGCGCCAATCATGTTTCCAATATTGTGATATGATCTCACAAACTCAGCATCATCGGGAACTAGCCCATCTATTTGTTCTTAATCTACAGGATGGTCATGTAAACCTTGTCGTAGTGAATTTTACCTTGTCACCCGAGACTATTGCTCAGGCCACCGGGATGCCAAATGTAGGGGAGGAATGGAGCAAACACCAAATGCTAGACAGATTTTACTATGAGCCATATATCAAGCTTGGGTATATCAGACACTTGAGTGCAGCTTTTCCTTTCAGATTCCTAAAAGATGAGTTTGCACCATTGATGAAACTCATCATTCGGTATTTCAACTGTGAGGGCAGATTCTCGCGTCTCTATGCGTACCATGTCCGTTTGTTGATGCATTTCACAAGGGTACGTATGATGAACATTATATTTTTTATGTGTCGTAAAATAGAGAGGATGGTGCCTTTAGTACAAAGGAAGATCCTAGCACATCAGCGTAGGAGCATATATCATTATGCATTGATCAAAATCATAGTGATGCATCAGTTGGCACAGCATGGTATTACTTGGGAGGATTTCATCTCCCGTGATTACTTTTCCACACTACAGCCTCCTCCAGAGATAGTTCATGATGAGGGAGGGCCTTCCCAGAAGTTTGACATTCCTGAGACCGAGTATGTCGATGCTCCAGTATATGTGACATATCAAAGAGGCCACAGGGCCTTATTTGCATCTGCATGACGAGGACTATCTCCACCCGGGGTGGAAGGGGTCTCGTTGACATCATCAACACAGCGAGTATTATCTCCACATCATGTGGAAGGGGTCTCACCTCTGTCTTCAGTACAGGTACAGATTCAGGACAGGGGCAAGAGACCCATGTTTGATGAGAGTCCTTCAGGAGGTCAGGACATGGGTATCATTGATGTTGATGCTAGCTCTCCTAACTCGGAGCTCAAGGAGATCATCCGAGAGCAAAGGGCTGAGAATGAGTCCCTGCAAAAGAAATGGCAGATGGCTAAATGGGTGATCAACTACTTGTAGCAGCGCAACAAACAACTGGAAGATCAGCATGAACTTTATGAGCTGCGGAAGATCCGGGAAGACCGGGAACTGGCCCGAAGGAGACCCGGTGATTTGACACCTATTGATCGAGAATCAATGCTCATTCGGGTAAAAACTCATTTGGAGAAGTTGTTGGTGAAGGCAAATAGGGACAAAGACATGCTTCGTCATATGAAAACTCACTATTGGGCTCGCATGCATGTTTACAAAGCGAAAATGAAGATCCTAAAGAGGCGTTTGAGCAAAGCGCTAAAGCGACGGAAAAAGCCCGATCCACTTCAAATTTTGGCCGAGGCTTCATTGGCAGGGCACAACACATGATAGAGGGTCTTCACTCCGAATTTGAACAAATTCGGAGAAAATTTTGTCATTTTGAAATTTTTGGCTTGCAAAACAGGTTTTTGGCTCTACGCATAGCGCGCAATGCGCAACCCATAAGATGGGGAGGTCCAAATCACAAATGGCTTGTAGTTTTGGATTTTTCATGATTAATTACACATGCTCAGCCATTGCCAAAGCATTTCATCAAGTTCTGGGTGACCAAACAGCTCAAAAACATCATGAAAACCACCTTTTTGCCACTTTTTGCACCAGCAGGAAGTACTTCTGGGATAATGCACTTTTGGAGGGTCCAATGGATACCAAATTGGAAAATTCCACTTGGGTTAGAAAGTAGACATCTAGGGCTTTCCAACAAGCCAACCTGAGCTCAATTTGGATGCCAGGAAGTGCCCCGAAAGTAGGTGGAAAGGTTTGCAGCGCACAGGGCTCAGGCACGCGGCGCACAGGGTTTTTCGGCACAGTTTTCATCGTCAACGCAGCAAATGAAGCCAGTTTCACCAGTTTTGACTTATGATGTGATTTTTCACCCTTCTTGATGTAATTAATGGAACATTATGTTGATTTGACACTTATTTACCTATTCTAGATGATTCATTCATAAAATAGCAAAAATTTAAAGAATGAATTGGTTTCCTAGCTTATAGAGGCAAGTTGTTTTGACTGCCTAGATTGTAGTGATTTGTTTAGAATTGGTTGAAACAGCTCCTAGGATGATGAGATCGACCCCTAGAGGCAAAGGAATGTGTTGGCTTGCCTATATTATGTATTTTCTTAGTCATTTTCAGGGTTGGACTCTTGGGAATAGCTTGAGACTCTATTGTACATATCTTATCTGCATTTTTGGCAAAGGAAAGACTAGGGTTTTGCA
>APFE030190234.1:0-20730 GCA_000404065.3 Pinus taeda
ACATTATCTAGAAAGTGGACTTAGGAATCGTCAGTACCTTGGAGTCTGCATGCATCAATGGCAGGTTTCTCGCCTTCGACGTAAGTTTTTCATCATTGACTTGCGATTGAAGGATTCCATGAAATGTTCGACACCGACTCATTCATTCACATCTCATGGATTGTGCTGAGTACTTTGAGAACCATTGACATTACTGGTGGTTCTCTCTCACGCTTGTTAACAGTTTACATCATTGACTGGTAATCAAGTGGTTTCTACCATGTTCGACATCGACTCATTTATTCACATGGCTAGAATCGTACCAATTCGGGAAGTAGAGATGAAGACCTGGATCTAGTTTCCACCATCCAGGCTGTGAGGAGTTTTGTATTCATTATATTGTAGACCAATTATAAACAGATGGCTGCGTCCATACTGTGTCTACACGAGTCTATGATTATGATGTATTAAGAAATCATTCCTGTATCAGAGTAATAGTTAGTCTGTTAGTTAAAGTTTTTGATCTGAGTATGGGAATGCCTACCTCAGTGATGATATAATATTATACATGTATTTTGTGTTAAAAATTGAAGGTTCTGACTGGGCTCTCCACGAGATAATGCTTGAAATGATAAAGTACTTCACCTTCCTAGATGATATAAAACCCTTATCTATTACAGGCTTCGCACTTTAGGGGGAAATCTGTTACACTAAAATTTGTCACCATGACTATCTGCAGTTAGTATGGCTCCATCAAAAATCATACTATCCTCCTTGTCAAGCCTTATACCTCTGCTCTCCATGTCAAACTTCAAGAAAGAGAGAAAGTCATTAAAAATCATGTTTATCTCTGGGTACGCAGGTTCTCTCTACCTTGCCTGCGTCTACGCATCCCAAGCTCATTGTACCTGCGTACTTGTACGCTCTGTAAGTCAAGGGATGGGTGCGTACCCCTGTAAAGCTCAAAAGGCGCGAGTTTCATCTTAAAAAAGTTACTTGTGGTCACTTCTAGAGCCTTCTAGAAGAGTTTTTGACGTATATTGAGCACCTCCAGATGGTTCATACATCCCTATGATAGAGGAACTTATCCCATCAAGAGAGGAGCTACCCCATCCAAAAGAGGGAGTATCCCATTGATGTTGGAACTGAATAACTTCCTCTAGAATACTATAAATACAAGCCTTGGGCCAAAGGAGGGAAGGTTGAAAGCTGAACATTCTAAAGGGTAAATGCTGCTGGAATTAGGACTTCCATTTGTTGACTTGTGAGGAGAGATCACTATCCTTCCCTGTTGCCATAGTGGGAGTGGGTGAGCTTGTCAAAGTAGAGGAAATCTCTTGCTGGACCCTGGGAGGAGCTTGCACAACACCAAGGCTCAGGTTGTAATGGTTCCTTTTTTGTTTCCTTAATACAAATAAGTCCATTCTTCTCAATGATTTGTTGTTAATGAATTATTTCATGTACTCCTTGGTCTATGTGATGAATATGCTTTGTTTTATGATGAATATTCAGGTGTTATGTAATCGTTTGCTTTGTTAGTGTATGCAGGTCTTAAAGTGAAGGAGGAGCTCATCTGGATCAGCAAGGCTGGACTGCTACAACAAGCGTTGGACCTAAGGTAAGATCGAAAAACACTTGATCTCTCATAGAATAACGTGTATTTAGGGAAGGATTGCTCTTGTTTGGTTTGTTTGTCACTAGAGAGTCTTAGACTCCTAGGGAGGTTAGGTTTGTCCGCAAACATAACTCTTTCCGCATGACAGAGGGTTCAAACAATCTCAAGAGATCTGCATTTACAACTCAATAGATGTGCATGTAGGCTTGTAGATGAAGGGGAAAGGCATTTTCACCAATCTTCTCAAGTATTTTGAAAGTTCCATACCTGATGGGCTTTAGCTTTTTACCTTCACCTTGCATCCTGTCCTTGCTGATATACAGCTAGACTTGGTCACCAACTTGGAGATTATGCTCCACCCAATGCTTGTCATGCCTAGCCTTGTATTTGGCTTGGCTCCTTTCTGGATGTTCTTGTATTGCTTGGTGGATCTCCAGGATTTGTTCAATGAACTTAGTTGCCTTGTCCACATCACTTTGTCCCTCAACTATGGTATCTTTACCAAAGACAAAATCCAAAGAAGACCTTGGTGTGAAATCGAAATAGGTCTCAAAAGGAGATATCTATGTAGAAGAATCTTTTGCTCTATTGTAAGCATGCTGCACATAACACAACTATTCATCCCAAAGCTTAGGATGTTTGCTGCAATATCCTTCTGAGTGACTGGATCACTGTCCTGTTAACTACTTATGTCTGGCCATCACTTTGTGGATGAAAAGCATTGCTTTTCTTCAGTTTGGTGTCCGTCAATTCCCACAGACTTGACCAAAACTTCCTCAAAAATCTGGTGTCCCAATCAGATACAATGAAAGTGGGTAATCCAAAATTAACCCATACATGATCAAAGAATAGTTTTGGAGTTTGTTCAACTGTAATCTGTTTATTGCAAGGCATCGAAATACATATTTTGTTGAACCTATCCACAACAACATATAGATAATCATGACCTTTCCTAGATTTAGGCAGTCCTCCAACAGAATCCATGGAAACACTTTCCCAAGGGTGAGAAGGTACTAGTAATGGAGTGTACAAGGCTAGTTTTTTGTTGTTGGGTTTGCTTTTAGCACACATAGTAAACCCTCTTATATATCTAGAAATTGTCTCATTCATTTTTGGCCACTAACAAAATCTTTGCAACTGTGCAATTGTTTTACTTACCCGAAACTTCTCTCATATTAGAGAAGTGTGTGCTTCTCTAATTATCTTTACTCTCTCAGTTTGTGGAATACAAAGTTTCCCACAATGCTACAAGAATCGATCTCTTACATGATAATCCAATTCTTCTACCCGTTTCCCTTGACTCAAAGTTGCATATACATGTTTAAAATCTATATATTGAGCATATTGTTCAATGTAGCTTTCATGTAGCATAGAATTATGCTTAAGTATAGTAGATGCATTTATAATGGGTTTAGATAACATGTTTGCAACATTGTTGTCTATTCCCTTTTTATATCTGATGACTAAATGAAATTGTTGTAGAAAACCCATCCATCTATAGTGTCTTGATTACTGCAACTTAGTTTGGGATTGTAGATATTGAAGTGGTTGATGATCAATATGTATTACTGTATCTTTGCCCATTAAGTGATATTTTCACCTTTTCACACTCTGAACTAATGCATACAATTCTTTATCATATGTAGGATAGTTAACTACTGCAGGATTAAAAGTCTTAGAATGATAACATATGGGTTTACCATGCTGTATCAATACTGCTCCCATGGCATAGTCATCAGCATCTATCTGGATCTCAAATGGTCTTTGCAGATTAGGTAGTGTTAGTACAGGTGCTATATTAATCTTTTCTTTCAAGGTGTCGAAGGCTTTTTGATGTTTGCCTCCCCACTGAAACAACTTGTTCAATCCTAATAAAGCATGTAATGGAGCTGCAATTGAGGAAAAGTTAGAAATGAACTTCCTCCAATACTGTGTTTCCCCTCAGAAGCTTCTCACTTCTGTAGCAGACTTGGGTTCAGGCCAGTTCACAATGACTGCCACTTTAGAGGGATCTATCTTCAATTCACCACTCGCTATTATATGACCCAAATAATTTAGAGATGTTTTTCCAAATTCACATTTTGAGTGTTTAACATGAAGTTTTTCTCTTTTCAAAACATCTAATGTCTGCTTAACATGCTTTAAGTGTTCTTCCCACGTTTTACTAAAAATCAGAATGTCATCCAGATACACAATAACAAAATCATCAAGAAAAGGTCTGATTACATCATTAATTAACCTAATGAAAGTAGCAAGAGCGTTAGTTAAGCCAAAAGGCATAACCAGCCACTTATACAATCCTTGTTTTTTTTTTTTGAGGTAGTCTTCCATGCATCTTGTTCTGCAACTCTGACCTGATGGTATCCGCTGTTTAAGTCTAGCTTGGTGAAATAAACAACTTCCTTCAATTGATCTAAAAGATCATCTATGCGAGGAAGGGGATAATGATTTTTTATAGTTGTCTTATTCAGTGCTCGGTAGTCAATGCACATTCTCCACGAGTCATCTTTCTGTCACCAAAACAATTGGTGACCCGCATGGAGATGTGCTAGGCCTGATGAACCCCTTCTTGAGAACCTCCTTCACCTGTTTCTTGATTTCAACATTCTCTAAAGCAAACAACCTATACATTCTAATGTTAGGCAATGGAGCATCTTGCTGCAAAATAATATCATGTACTATTTTTGTTTTGGGTGGCAAACCTTTAGGATCTTTAAACAAGATATCATTCTCTCAAACAACCTTTTCTAAATCAGCTTGCTATTTAGCATTACAGCCCTCAAATACATTGGTTTTTTCAGGTTTATTTTCCTTTACAACCATCAGTAAGAATTGTTTGCATGAATTTATCATTCTTTTCATCTGCCCTGAGTTTATGAAAGTATACTTATTCTTGAGCTTATGAGCTCTTACAAAGTATTTGATTCCATGTTTGACAGGTAGATACTTGTTCTCAGCTCTATAGAAAATAGCTTTTCTATCATACAAGTAAGGACTTCCTAAAACAATTCCACATATATCCAAAGGAATTATGTCTAACTCAACCTCATCTACAAATGCTAACCTAAAAGAGAACTTGAGTTTGCATTGCCTAGTCACTTGTAGTTGTGCTTCATCATTCAACCATCCTAATGGGTATGGTTTCTTGTGAGGTGTAGTTGACAATCCCAATTTCTTTACAAATTAAATTTGCTTGTGAGCCACTATAAAACAAAGTATCAATCTTTTGATGTTTGGAAATAACTCGAATATGGAAAAGCTCACGTCTTTTTGTCTCATTTTATTCATTAGTAATAGATTGTGCATAATTACTAGTAGATGCTTCAAAATTCTTACCTTTAATATCTGTGGCTGCAATGGTTGTTTCATCTCCCGATTCTGACCCCAAATCTTTCTGAATAGCTGCAACAGTCTTCTTCTTATTGTCCTTGAATTTCTTAGGTCTCAGCTCTAGATGCAGAATCCAACAATGCTCGTAATCATGCCCATCCTTTTTAGAGTGAGTGCATGAAACCTTGCTTTTCTATGCACTGTTAGCCTTCCTGGCTTTCCACTTCTTCTTTCCTTTCTCCTTGCTCTTTCTTGCAGTGGGTTGGGATGGTCCACTAACTTCTGAATTTCCATTCTTTCCTCTAGTATCTAGATGAGTAGCTTGTATAGATACCTCATCTATACTAGTGGTATTGAATATGACGATGGTATGCCTCATGTAGCTATGTAGACCACCAATGTAGTTCAACAATCTCTGGTGAGTCTAATGAGATTCCTAGAATCAATGCGCTCTTTCTAAATTCTTGAGTGTACCCTTGCACACTTTGTCATTTCAATTGCCGAAGAGTTTTCCAACTCATCATGGCTTGTTGCATGTAGGCCAATGGATAGAACTGCTTTTTGATTGGAGAAACAAATTCACTCCACACAGAGATAGTCTTACCATGTCTTTTGAGGTCAACTTGGGTTCTGCCTTCCTACCAAACCAAAGCAATGCCTCCTAGGCGTAGGCTTGCCAACTGAATCTTGCTCTTGTTTGAGTCAATGTTCTGTACTCTGCAATAAACATCAATTTGTCTAATCCAATTGTCCAACTTTTTTGCATTTAGCTCTCCATCATATATAGGCAAATCAAATTTAACATCTAGCTTGACCAAAGATGCTTTCTTGTTATGTATAGGGCTATTAGGAGGTGTGAGAAATCTTTCCTCTTTCCCTTTTCCTTTTGAGTGGTCATGGAAATGTGATTCATCTTCTCCTTTTTCTTCTTTAGAGCCTGATGAATCTTCATCCTTATGTTTTCTGAAGTCCTTATACATTTATTCTACCATGGACTTTATGGCTAGGAAACCTTCTTTGAATTGAGGGTTTGGACTCATAGGACCTTCCTCTGACATTGTCTTTCGAGGATAGACTCTCCCAATTTCAGGATTACTTTCGACCAACTCTCCTTCTCCTCATTTGAGCTTTGATCTAGTGAGCATTCACAGCTAAACCAACACAAGCTTGTCTAACCTTAACAGCCTAAACCTGTGATACTACTTGATCTATAAATCACCCTTTAGTGACCTCAGTGAATTAATTGTTGGATGATGGTATTACAGACTCATGTACTGCTGTGTGTCTATGTAATTTAAGGTAACGGATCGATCAAATTGGAAAATACATAGACATTGGAAAATGGAAAACAACAGAGAAACACAGTAAGCAAATACAAGAACACAAGAAATTAATAAGGAGTTCACCCTATCCTCCAGGGCTACGTCTTCGGTCCAAATTTCAATGGTGGCCTTATTTTATTGTGTCTTAAAGTAGAGAATTACAATGAAGAGTTCAATTTGAGACTCCCGAAATAGAATTTCCTGGTAGGGTGGTTCTTGGATTCCCTGAGCCACTAGAATGCACAGAAACTTTTCCTTACCAGCTCTTGACCTTCTGGTCTTTAAGGGGAGGAGCCCAATATGGTACTAAATTCCTGACAGATCCCCTCAGGGGTGGCTTGAACCTCTCAAGCTCTCTAGTGCTTGACGCTACCTGTGGTCAGCTCGATCCTCTGTATTTCTGCTTTTGCTTCATTGTCTTGGGTTTTTCTGTCTTCTTCCTTTTCTTCTCTTCTTCGTTTTCGGTGTCTTCTGCTTTGTCTTTCATGGTTTTAATGGCAATCGATCTCATGACTATTCACTTCCTCATCTTCCTTCATTGGGTCACGTGCTGCTGCTCGTTTAGAGTTCCCTGTCTTGCCGTCATCATCAACAACTCACAGGGAGTGGCCACTTGTCCTCTTACGAACTATGCTAGCTCTTCCTCGTCGATTCAGTTCTTAAGTTTGGTCGGGAAATGACTCATCTGCCACTTCAGCGATTAGATCGGATCTCAAGAACTCCTACACCTCGGCTTAATCCCCTGTCAAATCTGATTCTTTCATCAGGCGCATTCTCATCCGTTAGATCTAAAGCCCCAAGATCCGACGTCATTCGCACATTTCGTGTGATTGACTTGCTCGACCATTAGTGTGCGATGAGCAATGTTTTTCTCTCTCCACCACTTGCCACACGTGGGGCTTTGAATGGATTCTCTAGGTTTTAGCCAAATCCAATTACCGCCCAAGGGTGCCCCCGATATACCACCGGTTTTGGAGCGTGGGTCCCGCCTTTAGATTTTGTGCTTTTCCCCGTGGTTTTCTGGCTTCGATGCGACCAAGCACTTCGAGGCCTTTCTATTTCGAGGGGTTTTGCCTAGCAATGCGCTATTAGCACTAATCGCACATGAGAAACTGCCTCCTTTTCCCGATCTTGGCTTCCAAGGTGCTAGTTTCACCTTCGGCGCAATCTCCATGGACCTTGGTCAGCATGCTTTGACCGAGGTCCTCGTTGTTCCACGTTGGGTTCCAACTACCACTATTCCAAGGATTTTCTAATTGCTCTATACTCTTGAATTCGAAGTTTATCCCCATCTGATAGAATCATTGTACCTTGATTATTCTTCATAGATCCAATTTGGATCACTTATATTCACGCCTTTCCATTTGATTAGTATATGAGTATTGGCATTTTCCCATATATTTTTATTTAAATTTAATAAATTTAGTTTAATTTATAGTTTGAACCTGATGCATTTTGACCATTTCATTCTTATTGTAGTAGTACCCTTCTATTAGTTTCATAACTAACGAGTATCTATTCTTTACCTATTAGGATGGCCATAAAAAGGATTTTATTTTTCATCCATGCAAAATATATATTAAACAAGGACTGATCTTTAGAAAAACCTATTGGTTGTTCCATGCATATTTATTCATTCGCTTCTCCACGGTTAAAATGACTCATTCCTTATGCATTCATTTTTTTTCAACTATACCATTATGCTATTAAATATAATGTCCAATATGGTGCCTCTTAATGCCATGTGTTGCATAAATAGCATTGAACTTCTTATTGACATATTCTCCATGATTACACGTGAAAATTCTCTGGTTTAGATTTCCAAACTAATTTTCAACTATTTCTTTAAAAGAAACAAGCTTCAAACTCTACTTCACGAAATAAGCTTATGCGAATTGAGTATGATCATCATTGAAATCAAGAATATATCTTGCATGCGAAAAGAATGCAATGGGGAATGTTCCAGTTACATCATTATAAACCAATTCTAATGGTGATTGTTCTTCTAATGATTTACTAAATGGAGATCGATATTTGTGATGCTTACCCAAGATACAACGATTATACACATCATCATTGCAAAAACAAGTGAGGCAATCGACCATTTGATGTATTAAAAAATGTTTCTGAGTGGTGTTATTTCAAATGAATAAATCGATTGTGCCAAAGTTTTCTCAATTTATCAACATGAGTAATGAACATGGTGACCATTGATCATGGTTCAAATATTTCAAATTTGTAAACCATGAAGAATCATCCACATGTTTTGAAGATATTAAATGTGTATGTTTCTTTATATATTGAAATAAAACATCATGACATGAAAAGTCAATGGTTTTTCCATGACTTAAATGATTAATTTGAAAATTTTAAAGAAAATTGGCTAAGGAAAAATGAACACAAAAGATATATTGTTGATTCACCCATTTGTGAGATTTATTATTCTTTTACACCATCTTAAGGATAACAGTCACAACAAAAATATGTAAGTTTTATAATCATCCAGAGTAGATAATAAAGTATTTTCACTACCAATTGGATGAGAAGCCCCTCAGTCTAAAATCATCCCATTGTTTGTTTGACACACCATTGAAAAAAGCGTGAGATTTAAAAGAAGAACATAATAAAGTATTTTCACTACCAATTCGATGAGAAGCCCCTCAGTCTAAAATCATCCCATTGTTTGTTTGACACACCATTGAAAAAAGTGTGAGATTTAAAAGAAGAAGAAGAATGGGAGGAATAATCAATTTGAACATTTTGTTTCTTTATCGATATTTCCACCAATATCTATGAATATGTCCATATTTAGCACAAACACATCAAGTGTTTTTTTCTATATGTCCATATTTAGCACAAACACATCAAGTGTTTTTTTCTTATCTTTCCACTTTGTTCTTTTATGGGAATATTGAGGAGGAGTCATTTTAGGAGACTTGAGGGATTGGGTACTATGATTCCTTTGGACTACTTTGGGGAGGGGTTTATGCCTTTACTGTGGTGATCAAGCACACTTATGAAAAATATATTCTCTTGATCATGTGCTATTTTTTCAAAAAAGTCTCCAAAGAAGGAATTTCATAATTTGTATATATTTCATATTTAGCAAAATAAAATTTTGACAGAAATATATTAAAATGAGCTTTCATTTTGGAAATATGAACTTTAGTTACTTGATCATTTGAATTAGTGGTTCCACAATCACTAATTTGAAGTTTTAGGAACTTGAATTTATTAAAGTAGTCTTCAATCTTATGGACTTTTATTGGATTAAGGGAGATGAGTTGATTTTCCAACTATTGAGTATAATGTAGATTAATTTTCCCAAAGTTCTACTAAAAATTGGACCCTAATTCCTATTTTGTATAAATGATCTAAAATGAAATTCTAAACTTTTAGATATGGACATGCCAATAAGGTCTTATGCTGGTTTATTTTGATTTAATCATTTCACAAATTTCTCCATATTTAATGCTGTATGATATATCCCACGTGCTATTTAATAAAAACTCAAGAGTTTGCTCAATAATACTTCAATCTCTCCAAAACTCAGCTCAATAAAATTACATATGAGGTATCTACCTCTATTATTAACCCCTCAGAGATCTCGGTATTAAATTCAACCATCCACACACAATTAATCAACAATTGTTCATGATAATTTAACAGCTACCCGTCTCAATATGCATCTTGATTGTGAAAAGTATTATAACAAATCATATGACAGAGGCATATCAGTAGACTATTCTAAAAAATTATTTCAAAACAACCAGAAGTACGATTCCAATAAGACCATAATACATATACATCATTCCAATGAAATATTGAATTCTAACAAAAGCTTAATATGCATAAAACCTCACAAAGAAGATTCCAATCAGAGTATAATGTGTATAGATCGTTCAGATGAAACATTGAATTCAAACAATAGTTTAATGTGCATATAACCTCATAGAGAAACATTAATTAACAAGGAATACATCCACTCTTTTGTTGAAACTAACACTAATACCAATCGCATTTCTGAGGAGATTTTAATATGTACAAATCCTCCCAAAGATATGTTGATTAATTACAACCACGATTATAACAAAACTTTAATATTTATGGAACCTTAAAATAATAATTTACACATCCTCTATTCTGTAGATATTTAAAACTCGAGTATATCTAACTCTAAAACCTTAGAATACTTGACCCTCGTACATCCCCGACTTTGCTGTCCACTACGAAGAATATTTCGTCGCTTATATCTTCAAGTAGTTTCGATCCTCCTTACATTTCCAACCATTCAAAAAACCAATCTTTGTTATCCAACGCCAATCCTTCGACTATTAAACTAAATTTACCTTCATCTAATTATTTCCATTCCAATACCCATGCTTCGCTCTCCCTCAATTCTCAGTTTTCTCCTCCATTCTCCTTTATTGATAAACATTTCCTCAGGCCTAATCCCTATTCAATGTAATTCCTATATTATTACCAATCCACCCACCACCTTTGATTATGACAATGAAAACTTTTCTAGCCATCTTGTTATGAATCTATTAAACACCCAAATAGATACTCAAACCATCAATTTTTTAGAAACAGGATTGAATTTTTCTTTTACAACCTGTGTAGCATTGAATATGATCTTAATTGTTTACCTAATATTGTCAAGGAAAAATTAGGCAAGATTGGGCCATTATCCTTATGGGAGCTAAATCTCCCAAAAGCAACATCTCCAAACTAGAATGCCTTTCTCTATAAGCCTTAAATAACAACCCTAACATTGTTGTTTTGAAAGCACACAATGGTTGAGCTATAGTAGTTATGAATACAACCAATTATAATGATACAATGTTCTACCACCTTAATAAGAGTGGATGCTATAGAAATATAAATAAGAATCCCTTAAAGAAACTTTCTAAATATCTATGCAACTAGATCAAAGCTAGTAATGAACTTGATAATAAAAAGTTGATAGACATAAATCCCTATACACCTAGGATTTATGAAGCACTAAAAATCCACACCATTGTCAACACTATTGGTTGAACTACACACAATCTTGCTAAACACCTTCCTGCTAAACTTAAAAAGATGGTGGGTAATACAAATTCTTTCATTAAGTACTCTAGCTTCTTTATCGATCAAATTAAAGATTTAGGACTTGATGAGAATGATATTGTTTTATGTTTTGATGTGAAGTCGCAATACACCAGCATTCATATATATGGATCTATGGAAGCTATTGGCAATATTACTCATCTTGACACAAGTTGATTGAAATTTGCCATGAATACACATTTTTTGGTTTCATGGGAGAAACCTATGAACAAACATGTGGAGTAGCTATGGGATCTCCTCTTTCTCCCATTATTGTGAATCTATTCATGGAAGACTTTGAAACAAAAGCACTTGATTCCTCTAGTGATGAAAATATTTGTCCATGAAATCTTCATCATATGGCCACATGGACAAGACAAATTAAAATTTTTCTTGGAACACCTAAACAACCAATTTGATTTTATCAAATTCATAATGGATCTAGAGGAGTAGAACAATACCTCCATGCTAGCTCCCACAGTTATCCTTCTAAGAAACTTGGTGTTCTTAATACTTAAGCGGTGAGGACTTCTCACAAAGAAGATTTGGACAATGAGAAGACCCATGCTATGGATGTATTAATTAATGGGTACAAGACATGCCAATGAATCAAAACTTTCAATAATTCCCATAAAGGACCTTGTAATAAAGAAAAATATGGCAATGTTATTAGGAAAGTAAACTTACCCTAAGTCATGGGAAATACCAACAAAATTACTCACATTCTGCGAAAGAACAATCTTAAGTCTACCTCTAAACCTATGAACAGTATTCACAACTATGTGAATTGTGTTAATGATCACATTGATCCCAAATGTCAAAAAGGTGTTTATCTTATTGTTTGTTCATGTGGGAGACCCTATGTTGGTGAAATTGGATGTTCCTTTTTGACTAAGACACATGAACACTCAACAAATATAATGCATAATCGTTCTAAAACTTCTTCTTTGGTCAAAGATTATGATAATTAGAAAAAAACAAATTTGCATTGAAAAAATTTGAATCCTTGCTAAAATTGATCACTATCACCATATAAAATTTAAGGAAACTATAGAAATAAGTAGACATTCTAATGACCTTAATAGAGATGAATTCTAGAAAATAAGTGAGAATGAGATTCTCACCTTGACCTCCAAATTTGTCTCTAACTAACTTTCTCTGATCCAATTTTATAACAAATTAAAAAAGAATAATTCGTCATATTTATCAATAATTATTATTGTCTCATTTCCCTTAATAATAATATTAGCTCTACCAAATTAATGTTTTATAATAATAATTATTAACATATTATTTTCACTTAATCATATTATTTCACACTAACTTTCCTTTTGACTTTATTTTTTAATATATTACTTTACATAATTAATCCTTACATTTAGAAGAAATTTTATTTATTTTAATTTATTCATTTTTAATATATTACCTTTCTCTCATACATATATATATATATATCTTTCTTTTATTTAATTTTATTTTAATCAATATTTTATTAATTACTTTCATAATTTGCCTCTAGTCTCCATCTTAATTATATTATGATTTATTTATTAATATATTTAACTTAATTTTAATTTATTTTAAATATTAAATATTAATAAATTTTTAGTTATTCATATATTTCATTAAAATTTTCATGATCATTTTTAGGGATTCTTCGATTTCCATTTTCCTTTTCTTGGTTGCCTTCCCATTATCACTACAGTTAGTATATGGTTGTGTATGTGTTTGTATGACTTTATGATCAGACCTTCGCATCTAGCTCGGAATCATGATGATGAACCGGATATGATGGTTCAAAACTTCGATGAAACCACTAATGCTTCTACGCTCAATAGAACTTATAAATTTGAGCCTACATAAAAGATTTGTAGAGTAATAATTGTTTATCTTAACCTAAGCACATGAAAGTTATTAGAGGCTATATTTCAATCAAAAAAATTATCAATAAAAAATATTTGAACTAACTTATAATACTATGTAGACCTTGAAAAATGGAGCTTAATTTAAAAGGAAGAACTAGAGTCAAAACCAAGTTTGCATCATTTTTTTCCATTGAAGAGATTAAGAAATGAGGATGATGCTTGTGTGTGCACGCACATAGGCATGCATATGTGCCCACATGCACATACAGGTGTGTTTACACACACACCAAATTCAACATGGAAAGACAAATAAACCACCCATACCACTTTTTGGAGAATTTAAAATACATAATTTGAGAAAAATGTACCAAAATTTGATTCTATATGAAAAATAAACCTAATTTGAAATCCCATTAAAAATTAAATGTGAAACACTAATGGAATAATTAAAGTGCCACATGCTTACCTATGCCTAACTTTATGATTATATAATTGAGCATACTTGCAAACTAGGTTGGTGACATCGCACTAAATTTCCCATGTGGTGTTGTGCTGATAACATAGGTTGAGGTGAGGTTGTAGTGACATGTAGGCCTACATGGTGAGATTGTTTCCATGTAAGTGGATGGATGCGGTATGAATATTATGATAGAGGATATATATTAGTATATCTAATGGAGGAGGAGAATGTGTGCAACATTTTAAAGAGGAGTGGGGTCTCAAGCCTTGGAAAATCCATACACTTGAAGTGACTATGATGAGTCTTCTAGTAAATTGGCATTTATATGGTTTAAATGACACTTCTAGTGGTTAGAGCCTCTTGGTAGGGTGAGAGAGGGGTTTCCTGGTTGTTAATGGTGTGTTTAAAGGTGCATTGGAGGGAAGTAATAGGAACAAAGAAATTGATTTGTGGTACACAATATAGATGTGGAAAATGATGGGAAAAAATGATGATAAGTTTTTGGTGACTATTTATGGAAAGGAGGTCAATGTAAAAATGATGCTAGAGGAATTCAAGCCATATTATTGAAACCAATTAGGGAAAGAGAGTTGAGTTGAAACTTCTATTGTAGTAGCATGTGGGTGAAATAAAAATGAATAGAGTAGGTAAGGAGGGATATAAATAATGGTTGAAAGGTCCCAAGTTCATTAGAAAAACTGAGAATGTAGGAAATTAAATTTTTTAAAATAAATTTTAGAAATTTTAAAATAGTTTTCAAAATGAATCCTATAAAACATCATGTGGATGATAACATGACAAAATATGGATAATTTTAAGATATGTTTTATGAAACAATAAGTGTTATTGGGTAATTTGGATGCTCTAGACTTAGTTGTGGTATTAGATCTATTTTCCATAATCATTAGAACATGTGATTTTGAAAATTCCCCACATGACTAATTGCCAAATGTTGATGATATATATGATTAAAAAATCAAATTTTACTCACTAGCCACTTTGATACAATGTTAAATATTATACATGGTCATGAGATCATAAAATAACAACAAATGCTCATATGACACAACATATAAATGGTAAATATATCGAAAGAGAAATTCCTAGAGAGTAAAGGGGGACCTTAATTTTTTGTTGATCAACTCTTTGTTTACAATTAGTACTCTAGTCATTAATTGGTAAAGAATATGTTTTCATACGACCTACTATTTTTGTTTTTAGTGCACTAAGACATAGTTAGAAGATTGTATAAGTTATTTTTACAAAAACTTGGGATATATTGATGGCTTTATAGATGGATATAACTTTACCTTGTGAAGTCCATTTGTTAACTATGATTACAAAGCTTCTTCTCATTTATTAAATATTTATTAGTGTATAGAAAATCAAATAATATGCACATAATTACACATAACAATTGTTCACTCTTAGTACAAGTGACCAATATATCGAAAGTTACTTATGAGGAAAAGTCTCCTTCTAAAAATCTTTGTGATTAATGTATTCACTTACAATAATCATCAACATTGTGCAAAAATCAACTAAGTTAACAAAAGGTATATGGATTTCATACCTTCGGTTGATTTCGATCCAACAAAAAATTCCTAGACTTTATAATGTTGTGTAGGATCCAAGAAGGCTCACATTAAGGTAGTTAAGTCTAGTAACCTATAGATTAAATTAACAACCTCGGCTGGTTAGGGGTGAATTAACAATACCTTTAGCTAGTTAGGTATATTAAGGAATATTATGATTCAGATCTTGGGGCTAAGATGTAGAAGGTTTGAAAGGTGAAAGAGGAGGAGAGAAAGTATATAGATATGCTATGAAACTGATCACAAGAACATTGGAAAATATAAAAGAATGTAATAACTCACAAAAATATGAAAAGATAAAGAGAGACAATTGGAGAGGAAGGATTCCTTTGAGAAGACACATTACATGCAATGAGCCTAGTTTTTGGGACTTCTCCTTCCCGACCTTCACTCTCTTCCTATTTCCATCTTAAAATACATCTATTTGATTGGGTCACTTCTAATTATATTTAACCACAAAACTACATATTTATCAAGTTCCCTTTTGAATGAAAAGATGAACTATGAATTATACATAGGATCTTAGACTATAACCCTAGAAGATTCAAATCTATCCCCCCCTTTAGAAAATGATTGTCCACATTCTCCACGCATGATAAAAAAATAGCTACGGCATTATATTGAACATATTATCATAAATAAAATTTGTCATGATCTCATCATGAAGACAAGGTTTTTTTGTGGTTAACCAATAAAAGGTTTGTTGACACCCCATAACCATCATGCTTACAATGTGTTAAGTTGCAATGAAGTGAAGGATTTTGTAAGGTTAACCCATAATCATGGGTTTTATGATTTCCCATAGCTATATTGGAAAAGTTAATCATGGAGAAGGTGGTTGTGTAGTTTACCCATAGTAATGGCTTTGTGGATGACCCATAAGCTTTCTTTAAAAAAAATATCTAGAAATGGATGTTTCACTACAACTTATTGATAAATTTTGTTGCATGTTAAAAAACCAAATTCGGTTGAAGACCTATTTGATGTATTGAATTTATGTTTCCATTAGTATAAGATAATTTATTTTTAATGATACATGTAGTGAGAAAAAGTTTCTGAAACTCAAGGGGCATAAGATTGTGTTTCTTTACAGACATGTGCAACTTTAATTGATCATGTCTCTTAAACTAGGAAATGAGATTAAATTGTGTATACATCTCATTTTAAATCCTGGAAATTGAGCTATAAGAACACTATAAATTATCTGTATAAGTAGTACCTCCCACATTAATTTGGATGAAAATTGTTTCCTTACATTTTATCCATTATTGTGCTTATATGGTAGCCAAACCACTATGGGAAATCTAAGAAATGGATGAAATGAGGTTCCCCAAGATTGTAGATGCTAAATGTAAATTTATTTTAAGATATTTCATGGTTGTATAAATATGAAATAATGTTGAATATGAGAACATCGAGTGAAGGGGTTAGAATGGATGCCAAGGGTATGCGGTGAAACATGAGTTGTTTTATAGGTCATGGAAACTCTACCGCCACCATGGAAACTCTAAAAATGTCATGATGCATTTGAGAATACTTTGTGGTGGTGAGTGGAAGTTTGAGGGTAGAAATCTCTGTAATGCTCGTTGACCAACTATCATACATTCATCGTATGGAATCGAAAATGGATTTTAACATTGATAAAATAAGGTTGTAGATTGTTTCAAAACTTCAAAAGAAAATTATAATTCAAACCTTAGTTCCAATGGATTTGTAACCCACTATGATACCAATGGTATGAATATTGGGGGAATATATCTAGAAGGATGGAATGTTGATAGAGGAGGATAGAAAAGATACATATTTTCCATGAAAATAAACATAAGAAAATTGAGAAATATCTAAGAAATAAACACATCACAAAAATATGAAAAGAGAGGAATAATTAGAGAAGATTGATTTCATTAAGAACAACCATTTCATGGAATCAGACCAATTTTGGAACCTATTCTTAGTGACTTTCACTCTCTTCCTATTGCCTTCTTATACATTATCATGTTAATGAATTCAAATTTATTTAGGTTTGACTCCATCAATTACATATCTATCAAGTTCCCTTTTACATAAGAAAACAATTTTATTACTTATATAGATGAACTTAGACTATAGGCTTCCCTAAGGTTCTTATCATATTAAATTCACAACCTTAATTGGAATATATTATTTTGTGTAAGAAAAAATGAATAATGTCTTCACCCTTGATTTGGAATGTATTTAGAGAATTATTCATAAGACTAACCGTTGTCTTTCATGGCTTATCAACAAATTTTCTTGATATCATTGCTAATATGAAATATGTAGGATAGCTTTATAGATGCTTGTTTTTGTATCAATAATGATGAATGCACTTGATATTTTTAGAGTTTCAATATCCTTAAATATGTCGATCAACCTTCGTAATAACTAATTGTTTGATATTATTTGGATTTTCCATACTATAAACACTAGAATGAAATACAAGTGTGAATGCATTTTTTATTAATGGTACTCATATAATTACATTGGCTATGACCATTTGATTCATCATCCAAAGTCTCTTCAACTTCTGATGATGGTTCATATTCCTCACCATTAACCTAATCGATTAGGTGTCTAATATTCCAACCCTTGACTCAAATGGGTTCTTGTGAGTACTAGTAGATATATTAGTACAACTATCATTATATGAACTTTCTCTCTCAATATATTAGTTTTATGATGATCACAAACTGATTGAATAAAAAAATTGAAGAATCTAATAAATGGCCATTAAAGGATGATGACCAAATTTAGAACTCTACTCTAAGGCTAAACATTTCGTGGGACATGTCCTAATTGTGTTAGAATTTGATGCTTTAAACTAATTGGATGTTCTCACAAATGGAAATTTGAATATGAGAAAAAGCTTTAGAACTTGGTTATAACCATAAATAGTTCTCAAAGAATTTTGAAATTAGGTTAGAGGTTGACTCCATATAATTGGAAGTTCTCACCAATGGTCATTTGAAGATGACAAAAATACAAGAAGTTATAATTGTTCTACTAAATAGTGGTTCTAGGAAGACAAAAAATCAAATCATGATTATGAGTATAGCTCTAGATACAGGTTGATTCCGTATTTAGTTTTATGGCTCAAGACCGCTTGTGCATGCTGAATTGATAATGATCAAAAATAGAAGTATCATTGTCAATATTTACTATTATTCCAAGAATCAATTGCAAGGTGATAAGATGAAATTATTTCCAAAATGCTCCCAAGGATAAAGATCAAAAGTGATAATCTTCCAGATAATTAGTTCAATGATGAGCTGTGTTTTTATAGAAAATGTACTTGATTACAAATAATTTCAAGTGGTAAACTTAAGAAAACCTATTTGCAAGTTATCATTATTTATTCCTTTTCCATTAATGTTATAGTTGAATTTATATTTAATGTGTCAATGAGCAAGAATAATAATTGAGAAACTAGATACGATTTAATGTTATAGTTGAATTTATATTAAATGTGTCGATGAGCAAGAATAATAATTGAGAAACTAGATACGACATAATTGTTGTAAAATATCCACGAGAAAACCTAAATAGAGAGAACTTACAGGAGATTAAAGATCCAATTCATTCATTAATTATGTGAATTGAAACTCCAACTAATACATTCAAGGTATTTGATATGAACTTTAGTATTTATAAATAATCTTTAAAAAAAATGTAACACGGTAAATGGAATCATCAGAGATGCCTCCCCTTAAAACACAACATACCAATTCATAAGGCATCCCGCTAAACCTCAATATACATAACAAATGGTGATTCTAATGGGTATGTAGGTATAAAAAACTAAAATCCAACCTTTCTTCTAATCAATAGGAGAATTGTAATTAATAAAGGGTGTTCCAAGACAGATAAAAGATAAAATATGGAACTGCAATTGTTGGATATAATCCATATAAAGATAATCCTAAATAAATAAAATTTGAAAAGGAAAACAGGAAGAGGCATTTCGAAAAAAAATTGAAGGGGCACTCCATTATATAAATCTGACTGCACACTAATGGAATAAAAAAAATTGGGAGTTACCTCGGAGGTGGTATCATAGTAGTGTTAGTTTTCTCTAAATTCTGTCTTCCATCTACTCATTTTTTTGGCCTACACTGATCCCTCCTTGCTTCTTTAGTTTTAAATGGTGGATGAGATACTCTTGCATGAAATAAATTTCATTTAATTAATTTTCTAGTTATTCACATTTCATATGACCTTCTTTTTCTAAAGTTGGAAGTTGACTTTATATTTCCATCCGTAGTCTTTCCTTTTATTATTTTATGTTTTCAAGGGTTGAAACTTAAACTTATTTTCAATTTTAGCCTTATTGATATGAAAGGAGTCTAACATGAAACCTATGTATTAGTAGGTTATTTTCTCTTAAAATAAAAATAAAAATATTTTCTAAATAGAAAATCAATGTGGGATATATATGCTATGTATATTTAATTAGTTGTTCATATAACCTAATATAATTTCATGTAAATTTACTAAAAATAATAATGTCATTAAGATGCTTAAAACTTATAAGTTTAAAAAATATTTTAACAAGTTATACCAAGTTTATATATCTATATATACAAAAATATGATAAAAGAAAATATTTTAATGTTGTATAAAATAAAATATCCAATATGAATTATGAGAAAATATTTTAATATGAAATTAATATGATGTATACTTAAAAATGTATTAATAACAAAAAAACTAGTTTAATGTGTGCTCATAAAATGACTTAATACATATCTTATGTAATCTCTATAACATTTAAAAATACAATTTAAACAATAAAAAATTATACATTTCTTTTTCACTTTAAAATAAATTTGCGTTTAAAGAAATTTGATCCATTTAAGCTTAGGTTAAATTTAACCTTAAAATGAATCTATACTTGTATACTTTCTAAATGTTCTGACTACCCAACCTCATTGGTTCTCATCCAAATCTAAGTCCAAAATATGTTCACATGATACAACAAATTATTTTAATAAAATCAATAATGAAGCTTCACATTGGTTAGATTGCTGCAAATGACTATAAGGTGACATTTCACAACAACTTTTCCATTTGAAAATATTTTGAAAATATGGTGACTCTGGGAGGTTGGGTCATTAAATCATTGTGACAATACATACTTAGGCTATTAAATTGTGACTATACATACTTAGGCTATCAAATAATTAATGTAATTCAAACTTAGAGTAAATCAATGTTTCATATAATCAACTAATTCTCAACACAAATCTTTGTAATTTAAACAAATGATATAACCATTCGTTCATCAAATGAATATGAGTTTCATTCTTATTAGTAACAGAGATAATGGGGATTTTTCATTACATAGATAATAATTATTATTAGGATGGCATTTCTAACTTGCCAATAGTGAAGCATTTATCTTTCTATGTGTATTGTCTAATGTTATCTTTTGAATATTATTATTTATTAGTTATTA